>JAOANJ010000005.1:41745810-41753626 GCA_026413345.1 Ariopsis seemanni | reverse complement strand
TTTTCTCTCCTGTTTCAAATTTGTATCCCACAATGCCTTGCGCGAATGGGGAAAGCCCACCACGTGATGCATGACATAGTATCTTGAATTGGGTCATGGTGAAGCAGGAAAAAATACTGGAGAATTTAGGGCCACATGGCCTTAAATTCATTAATTGTTCTATTAAAAAATCTAATAAAATTGGAAGTCCGTGATTCGAATTCAGTAGCTTTCGGTCCACTAAAGAAAAATAATTAGGTGTCATGGAAATGTATTTTTATGACCTAAACTTGAAAACTCTGCAAGGCAGTCTACCTTTAATGGTTTCTTACCTTACTCATAATGCCATTATTTTGCTAGCTCATAGTGGCACCAGTGGGATTCAACACTTGCATCATCTCTACCTAAAGACACCAATGCAGCGGCACTTTAATCCGCCCAGCTCTCTTAACCCCTCATCCGTGACATTGAACATCACTGAAGAAATACCGTGTGAGAAAATAAATTCTTGCTCTTTTCAGGAGTGTTCTTTCTACAAAAGTCACCTTGCAACATTTCTTAAAAGCTTCTGTTTTAGTACCAAAGAACTGTTCCATCACTGAAAGCGTCTCAGCACCTCATCCATAACTATGTAATTCAACTCATCCTCCTCTTGTTTAAAGACAGAAAGCACAGCAGAAATGCCAATTGGTCTGCAGCAGCTCTCAATTCCAGAGCTGCATGACATCAGGCCGAGGAACTGAGCTGAAAATATCATCAGTTTTAGAAACTCCCTTCAGGTGAATGGTACCTCTCCATTAAAACCAGCACCGCATAGTACGTACTAAACAGTTTCTTTCCACAAAGGTGGTCAATCCTCTCAACAAACCCTCTCTAATAAATAAGCAGAACTGTCCTTCCATTTCCCAAATAGTGTTGTATGCAGGCTCTGCATTTGTATTGTCTTTATTATATTATTCTTTTTATAATCCACACTTTTGTAGGTCTGTTTAAATCTTGCTTGTTTGTACATTGTATGTTTCTGTGCTGATCAGCCAAGATAAATTCTTGCGCACTTGTACATTTGTCCAATTCTGACTCAGAAGTGGTAAAAATGATACCTGACCATTTTCACTTGCTGTAGGTTTCAGATCGCTGAATTGTTTCTCCTATTCAATACCACTGTAACTGCGCTAGCAAAGCCCTCACGACAACGGCTCATGACAATGACAAAAATACAGCACCAACCGACAAATCAGCACCAGAATTGCTAAGCACATCACGAATATTTCAGTCTAAGCATATTTATTGTGTTTCAGTGCTTTCCTTTAATAATCACTTTATTGTAATTTGCTGAAACAGACTTTGGAACAGACTTCACATCTTGGGGAAAAAAAAAAAAAAAAGCAGCTCTCTGGCACAACCAAATGGTTGTCTGGTTTCTCCACTATGTTTCACTAAAGTGGTGCACTTAACACAACCACAGCTTAAAAGGAGAGTAACGCTAGATATAAACTACTTTCGACAGTCTGTGAAACAACTGTCAATGTTCTGCATGCCAGGATGACACCGAGCCAGCATTACGGCCAGGCTGCCACTCTCAAAAGGTGCTATAATTAAAATAATAATAAATAAATAAATAACAATCAGCTGCTGTTTATTGCAACAAGTAACTTAGGCCTTGATGTTATCAAGCAAACTCGAGCAACATGTTTCAGCTGATTTTATTACAAGAGAGACTCAAAATATACGAAACAAGAGAACGTAATACAAAAATAATAACACTACTACTGCATTACAGATTGAAACACTGCAAATACACAAGAAATGAGAAATTGAAGTGCAAATATTAAGAAATGCAGTATCTCACAACCTCGCAGTGCAGAGGAGTCCTGAAATGGAGGGTGACGGGATAAGATGGGAGTTCCTTCTTTCTCTAGGTCAATGTGTTGACGATGCAACTGGACAGGCTTCGCATGGTGACGAGTTTCTGCGGCAGTATACTTGCTGATTGCTTCGATCTCACTCCTCACAACAACCAGCTAAGACACTGCCAGAGAAACACTCACAGTAGCCGCTTCTCTTGACATGCCTCCTCTTCTAGTCTTCTCCTCCTCCTTCTCCTCCGCTCTTTTACTTCTCCTCTTTATTTTCCTTGTGCTTGTCCCTTGAGAACTCATTTTGGCTGTGCACGTCCTACTTCCTGGAAGTCTTTGTGACAGCAAGCAGGAGTTTTTATCAGCTGTTTCTTCAATGTCCAAATATTTTGCTGATGACAGACAAGTGCAAAAATTTCACGCTAAGGTGTAACAATCTTGAATCCATGTTCTCTCTCGCTCGCTTTTTTTTTTTAACAAGGATGATAAGTTGATTCTGTGTAAAAAAGAAAAGTCATGAATATGTGTAGGTGTAGGGTTCATGGTTCATTTTAACTTTAGGGGACTATGATGCTTGTAGCACATATTTAACAGTTATTCCACAAAATCGAGTCGTACACGAGGTGATAGCCGACAAGGCGCGTACACCGAGTTGGCTATAAGCCATGTACGATGAGATTGACTGGAATAACTGTTTTATTCTATCCACATTCACTGGATTTTGAGAAACAGAACATTTTTGTTTTTATTTTAAACATCCAACAAAATCATTTCCACTTAGAATGTAAACAAACTGCCGAAATGACAGTAGCGATTTGTGAAAAATGCTATAATAATAATAATTCTTGAAAAATAAATAAATAAATAAAAAATATACATTCTTACCATGAAATACCTTTATTCCATGTTTTGTTGCTTTTTTTTTTGTATTTTTCAGGTTTTGTTTTCGAGTAGTTTTTATTTCATCCTCGGTTGGTTCAGCAACACGCTCCACCATTTTGTTTTTCTCAACTCACGGTATATGAGCTGATAGCCTAGGAGTAGAGTAGCCAATCAGAGCGTGCGATTGCTCATATCCAGTGAATGTGGATAGAATAAAACAGATATATATTTCTCCTAGATATTAAATATGAAACTATTTTAGCTCAGGATATACTATACTAGGTATGCGCAGTAATTCAGTATCACTCAATATACAAAAAAGCGCTACTTTAAACACTTCAGATGACTGTAATTAGATTTTCAGTAAGCATGTTTCACTGTCACACACTCTTTTACCTGTTCTCGGTTATAAACAGCTACCATGGTAGTCCAGAGTCTAACACACGACTTTGTATATAAGTTTATCTGACATTATTAGCTATGTAAATGCACAGAATGAAAAGGAACCAGTATAGAATATAATCAAACTGACTAAGAATTCAGAATACAAGACAACCAGTTGTGGACGGCAACCAACAAGGGACTGGGAGTACGATGTAAATATTCCTCCGAATTTGTTTAATATATTAGAGAATGAAGCATGAGCTCTCTCTCTGTGTGTGTGTGTGTGCCCAAATGGGTGGAGGGCATTTACAGTCACTCCGTAATTACAGAGTCCACAAAACACTCTGACCTCCTAGATACAAAAGGGTGTGATCATAAAAAATAGAAACTAGAGAGTTTTAAAAATAAACAAGAAAAGGCCCAGAAAGAGACTCCAGTGACTTTGTGTAGGTAAAAACAATATTTTTCCATTGTTTTTCTCTAGGCTATAAACTATGCTTGCCATCTCAGCCTCATAAGAAGTGGTGACTTACTTGTTCGTAAATAAATGCTGAATCCAGTTGCATGAGTTTCAGACTATATGTACCTTAAAGAATTTATTAGATGAGGGAGTAGGGTTTTATATGTGTGTGTTTGTGTGTGTGTGTTGGTGTTTCTAAGAAAGGTAGCTGATATGAACATGGCGTAGGAGTGTGAGAGGGAGGAAAGAGGTAGAGCCCAGGCTATGATTTGCTGAAACACCCACAGAGACAGCATTCAGGTTTATCAGCTGGTATTCCCCACCACTGGGTTATTTTAGGTTACTTGTCCCTCTCTCTCTCTCTCTCTCTCTCTCTCTCGTCACTGCTCTGACAAAGACACGGGTCTCACAGCTGATAGAAGCAGGCCTGCTCCTCTCACTTACAATAGAGAAGGAAAGAAAAGGATGAACAAGACAGAATAAGAGGCAACAAGATGGAGAGAGAAAGCAGGAGAGACGCAGAGAGAGAGAGAGAGAGAGAGAGAAATCATGGCCTGCCAAGGACAATGTGGTCAAGCTTTATGTATTACCACAACAGTCAGCAACTGCAAGCTCATAAATCCCAGTCGGAAACAGTGACCCTCATTCATTACGGTTGTGTATGGTCAAATCTCTTCACCAAATGCAACTACACAACTTCTGTCAATATCTGTACAAGCAAATATTGATACAGAGTGCGTGTAAATTTTCAACAACCTGAAATAATACTATCATCATCAATAACAATATAGCACAGGAAACTAGGAAATTATTTTACAGGAACTAAGGTTTGTTCAGGATGGAAACGTGACTCAGCTATATATATAGTTAAAACCTTAAATAAATCTGACTTCCTGATCTATCAAATAATTCAAATAAAATAATTTCAAATAAAAATCTAGCTATAGATCCACATTTTTTTTTTTACCTGATTTTGATTTTAAACAGCTTTATTTAAAAAAAAAAACGCACAAATGTCCATATCTGCACTCTCAGAAGGCTACAACAGCTTGTCACTGGAGCAGGACCCTCTATGGTACTTATTCGTACCATTTATATACTAGTTGGGAACATATTTGTACCTTTTTGACCCTGAAAAGGTACATAGTTACCTTGAGGTCCAATAATGAGCCCTAGGGTACCTTGGGGGACAGAAATGGACTCCTACTGTACCCCTATTTCTGACAGTATATCTATGCATAAACACCTACAAGCTTCCATTAATTGAAATTAAAACAAAAGATTGGAAAAAACAAACATTTCAAACCATCTTTTACTCGATTAAAGCTGTTTAATTTATTGATTCATTTTATTTTAAGGTCTCATTTTGTGCTTGCTTACTATGCTGTTTCCGAGGCTTTTGAAAAGACCACTAACATCTCTAAAGTGGTTTCAGTGGAATTTTTTTTTCCTCTACATACCTCTTTCTTCAGATCTTACATACCTGATGAATCATTTCTTTTTATTGCCGTGTTATCACCATTATTAGGGTGTCTTTCATGTAAATCAGATGGATATGAAGTAAAATAGGGGCTTGTTGAATTCATACGATATGTAAAGATTGGGCAGAAGCTTGCATCTGTGCAGCTGAAGCTAATTCATCAACTGTGCTGAAATCATGCTTGTTTTTATGTTGCGTGACACTTTCATGAATCAGACTCTGATTCATATGTCATATGTCTCGGAGCTGCGCCTTTTTCTACAGTTAAAATTAAACCAATTAATAGAATATTCCAGTATTTTTGCAAAGTAAACTCTGTTTATTGCATCTGTATAGTGTATGTATGATTACCACAGACAAGAGTTTCTACTGTATATTTCCCTTCGTGGAGAAAAGAATGAAATATAGTACGTGCGTGTTTATCTGAAACTGACTTATAATGAAAGTATAGGGTGTAGAAGGCTTGTATAAAATTTCATGTATTATATAGTGTAAGTAAGCATAATTACATTTCCCTGGATTGAAATCTTGGACAAAACTCTATAAGACATTTATTGTTAGAGTGTAATGGTTGCAGTTATACTGTAAATATTTATTGATGTCACTGAAGAATTGCCCTAAAACGTCCATTGTAATTATTCATAGTAATTACACATATATTACAGAAGCAGTAGTTAGATTACGTTGAAATACTCAGTATTAATATTAGTGTTAATATAAAATCTCATTTTCTGTCATTATTTCCAATATCATAAACTGGCTCGAATTAAAGAGACTAAATTTTATTATGTTAGCAATGCATGATTGGGGAAAAAAAATCTATATTGCAATGACACTGATTGTGATTACACAGCAGTTGCAATATGTTTAAATTAACTGGTCAATCCATCCTACTACATGGTTAATGATTGGTCAGTATTTATTTTTAATCCACGTTATTTACGTCGCTGGATCACATGAAAGCCGTGATCCATCAAAATAGCCAGTCACTCGTTTAATCACTCATCGTAGACTACTGGATGTTCCCCACAGCTAATAAAATACATATAATTACTGCAAAGCACAATAACATACTGATAAGAAACAAATGGTAACTTATCCACCTCTGAGGCTGTGGTTGTGTTGGCTTCCTGTTTCGGACAGTCTGGCACCATTCATGCTGTTTTATGATAGCTGCTGACACGACATTCCAGGGGCCAGATGTGTTATCAGTGCTTCAGCAAACACACCTGTAATTAGGAGGCTATTTCAGTTCCTGCCCTGCTCACTGCCTTATTCAAGAGTCATTTCAGCCACGGATTGTGGGAATGACTGAAAATGGATGAGTCAAACTGAAACTGATCTCGAGTTGAGCAACACAGCTTCAAACTCTCCGAATGTATAATGCCATGCCCATTTTTTTTTTGTTGTTCTCCTTGTGACAATAGCAAGCACTCTTAAATAAATATTAGACACACTTCTCATCCAGTTGTCCTCCTGTCTGCGTTTCATTTCCATATCTCACACACCCTGTCGATCGTGCACTGCCAGGTGTGTGCTGCTGCATCATTGTACATCACCTCTGTACACGCTTGCTTGAGGCGGGGAACTCTTTTGACTAGAAAAACATGTGAGCTGACATGCCACTTGTCTGATCACATGCTCAGCGCAAAATTACCGGTGGATCCAACTGCCAGGGCCACCGAATAGATCTCGAAACCGATCGGGGTAATTTGCAGTAAAACACTGCTGTTCATGCTCATAAACACAACCCCGTAAAGACAGTGTGGTCATAAAATCATATGTCACAGAACACATACAGGGAATCTTTCTACATTTCCTCACAGCAAAGGAAAAGATAGGTGTCACCGTTTTTGGATTAGACTATGCAAAACTACACCCTTACAACACCCCCTAACCCTCTCCCTACCCCCCACCCCAACACATACACACGTACGCACATACACACACTCACAGAGGCACAAACACAATCAAAAACCTCGTGATCCCTTTTCTGCTGCACTTGCCAAACAACAGCGTCGTGTTCGTGTGTGTGTCTCATGAGGCAGACGAAGGCACATGACGGCAGGAATTCCATGCTGCCTTAACCCTGATGTAATCCCTAATACCGGCCTTCAGGAAGTAGAGGAAAAGCATGCGACTGCCAGCTGGCACTCCCCAGCCTTGCCACTGGTTTGTGTGTGTGTTCCTGCACACCTCTAACACACAACCTCTTCCTTGATTCACATCTTTACAGTCAAAAATAGGTTGATATAAAGGATGTGACATTTCTAATGTGCTTAGTCATCGTCTATAGGTCTTTCAAATTTACTCACAATGCGAAAATGACGCTATAGGAGGAGAATCTTGCTTCTGGCGGCTGAAAACGAAACCCTCAGAAATAAAAAAAATCATTTTAGACACAGCTTTTCCCTATTGTTTGTTGTGAAAATACTCCTGGCTTTTTTTTTTTTTTTAAACTTCCTGTTTTCTAAAGGAGTTACAATCAGGCACCCAATTGTCACATGTGATCATGAATAGAAGGTTTACAGAACATTGATGCGCTATTGAATATGGAATACGGAAATAAGGTTGGAAAGATGGAGAAATGAATAGAGAGACAGACTCAGGGAACACACAGATACAGACGCACAAAGTATAATACGTAAATGAGCTCACCACTGTAGTTTTTCAGTCACTGCAAGGACATCTGGTGAAGCTGCTGCGAAAGAAGAGTATAGGAGTGATAGTTAATCTCTCTCTCTCTCTCTCTCTCTCACACACACACACACACAC
>JAOANJ010000005.1:41662145-41675384 GCA_026413345.1 Ariopsis seemanni | reverse complement strand
GGCACTTGAGGTATAGCAGGTAAACATGAAATAAGCAGTATAAACAATAAACTAATAGCTGTTAAGGTGAGGTAGTGTGGAATAGTGCAAATGAGCAAGGTAAAGTGAAATGTGCAGTCCCGGAGTTCAGTGTGCGAATCAATGTGTGTGTTGGGGGGGACTGTGAGGGTGGCATGATGCCAGATGCTGAAAGGGGGGCAGAGGGGTGCGTGGGCAGAATCTGTGGCAGGGGGCAGAGGAGGGGCAGAACAGGGAGGGAGTTGAGTTCACACAAATATGTATTAATAATAATAAAGCTTTCTGGGAGCAGCAAGTTCCTTGGAGTTTAAGCGTAGTTTTGTGTTGCATTACATCTTTCACAGAATGCTTCTTGCATGGAGTCCGTGGTTAGACTAATTGAGCAGGGTAGTTAGATGTGTTGGACTTGTAAGGAAGTGAGTCAGCAAAACGAAGTGCTCTGGTGGAATTGCTTGACATGCTTTTATTCATTTTTTTTTTTCCTCATGAGCATAGCTGAAAGTCTTCTAATGCAAATCTGATTATGCTCGTACAGGAAAAAAAAATGCAGTCATCTAAGAGCTCTTGTTACACCTATTAGTTTGAATTGGTGAAGTTTTGTGGGTGTTTTTTGGCTATTTGGCATATGATGGAATGAAATGCAAAAAAAAAAAGGCTGGCTGTTGTCTATAGCTGAAAAGCTCCATTGTGTGTGGTCGGTCGTTGTCAAATCACCTGAACTTTAAACAACATGGAAGTGATACTAAATAAATAGCTAGCGGTTATCTATACCGGTACCACTTGCAGCCAGGCTGGAGCCAATCCCAGCTGACTTTGGGTGAGGGGCAGGGTACACCTTGGATGGGTTGTTTAATCTAGTATGGGGCTAACGCAGAGACTCATTTACACCAAACCCACACAGACTTGCAAGAACATGCAAACTCCATACAGAAAGGCCCAGATCAACCAGGAGGTTCAAACCCAGAACCTGCTTACTGTGAGACAATGGCGCTAATCACTGCACCACCCATGCTGCTGAATAATTAACTAGTGTAAAAGCATTTTTGTGCATGAAATCCAGGGTACATTTCCTCTCGTTCATTGCACCAAATATCCAGAACACCACCAAGACAAAGGATGATCTAATAGCTTGCATCTGTCTGCAGCCTAAAATACATGGCAAGTTTGATTCACTCCCTGCAGCTGGGTTGATTCTCAGTCGAGTCATTTTCTCACTGCAGAGCTCACTTGGAAGTGGACGGAGACCACCTTGCTCAGACGGTCTCTGACTGGTTTCTTTGGTCCGCACCCTAGTATGATTGCTGTGTTCTCGCCTGATTGGGGAAAAAAAAAACCCACACTGATGGGAGGAAAAATACACCCCACTCTTATTTCACACAAACCTCCATCTGAGGGACTCCGTTTTTCGGTTTGTAATGAGGTCCTTCTGAAATGAATTTTTGCACAGGCTATTATTTCCCTATCTGCTGCAGTCACTCACACTCGTTTGTATAAATATAACTGAGGTGTTGACTGTTGAGACTGTAAGTGACGCACCCTTTCCCTTTAAGCACTTCCCTTGAAGTGGTTTGGGCGAGTTTATAACTCATTGTGTCATTGAAAATGGCAAACATCACAATTTGTTTGCACAGATGGGGGACGTTTGGGGATTGGTTATGTTCTTGTTGAGTTAGCAAATGGTTAAAACCTTAAGTGGATGGGAGGGGGAGCTTGAGCAGGTGCTACAACCAAAAATGCGAGCATATAACGCCTCCTTTCCCCCTGTAAAAGAGACTTTAGACCACTGAGTAAAGTAAACCAAACTCGAGGAAAGGTGCTGTTTGCTTGCTATTTTACCATGTCTGTTCAGGTAGGACATTTCTGTTTACTCTGATTTTTCCATCTACCTTCCCAGTTTGACACTCGTAGATGTCCACAAGATGCCTGGAGTGTGACTACAACCTGTCCATGCTACCGTCCCCGCTTCAGCTTTGTGCTCTACTTTTGGAAAGGCAGTTCATTGCAGCTGCTGTTAATTATAATAATTTGGTCTGATTGGCTTGGCACTCTTCCTTCACTCCCATTCTTTACTCAGTTGGTCTTCACTTCCATTACTCTCTATTAAACGCATGGCCAATGGACTGCTTTATAGAGCAAAGTGGCACCAATTTGGCACATCACCCTTTAATTTGGTTCCAGGAAAGCCCCTATTAGCATTAGTATTAAAATGTGGTCTTGGTGGTTAAGACAAAAGCTGCTAGTGTTCCCCGGGCCCTGCAAATCCACATAGCGTCCTGTGCATTTCAATCAGTTCCTCACATACGAGACCAGCAGCAGCACAAGCCCTCAGGTACCAAAATAAACCTGCTGAAGTGCCACAACAACATGGTGTCGTGCCCACGTGTCCTGCTCTCCTACTTGGACAAGTCCCATAGTCACAATACTGTCATATTTTTGTTTGGGTTTTAAAGGTCATAGTGGATAAATTTTTTTTTTTTTTTTTTTTTTTTAAGATATAAATATTCCTTCCATTCAGCTGTAGTGGAAGGCAAGGTTTTAAATAATTGAGTTGCAAATTAACTTTTTACTATTTAAAGGTTGGCCGGCAAAAAAAAAAAACTTGTCTGTATCTGCAAATTAGCCACTTGCTCCAAATCCCCCCGGGCCATCACTGGAGAGGCATGACCCATTTTAAATGGTTGTTTACTTGTATCGGAACAAGGACCAAGACGCTCATCAATGAACTCTTGTCTACAATTCAATTAGGACTTGGCATCTTGAGTGGGCCAGTATTTAACACAGAAGAACTTGGTTCTCTTTGTCTTTTTGCTTTTACATAGAAGTGTGTGTGCGTGCGTGCTCATGTGTGGAGCAGGACAGTGGATAAAGATATCGCAGCCTGCACTGGTAAATGTAGACTCCCTATATAACAAGGTTTTGTCATCTTTTTCTGCCACGGCCTGTCTGGGAGCCAGACAGAATATTGCTGCTTGTGGCTTTTCCTGAAAACAACACAGCTGCATATTATGTATTTTTAAAGCCAGACATGTTATTGCTTTTCCTGTTATCTTCTGCCTAGACAAGCTTGAAAGAGGAAATGGCTTGTGGCCCCCCCGTTGAAAAATTTGTGGCAGCTATGTTGAATATGGTAAGCAGTAGTGATTTTTGTATGCACTGCCTCATCATGTGACGTACCGTTAGTGAGAAATTCTCCAGACGCATTAACTGTAGTGTAATATTCACAAGGAGGATATGAGTAGCACGATTCTGAGGTTACACTGCCTTAATTGCTTATTATTTATTTATTTATTTATTTATTGTGGTAAGTGAAGTCTCAAAGGAGTGTGAATCTCTTAACTTATTAGCAGCCAGCCAAAGAATCCAAATACAAACGCGTCTGTAAAATCCCAATTGCTTTTGAGACAGACGTGCATAAACTTTGCAATGAGAATGCAACTGACACAATTATGAACCCACAGTGGTTATACAACACCTGCCTAACACACATTTTGCACGTGTGGCTGAGAGGAACAGCCAGTTTGCATCCATGTTTAACGTTTCTTTTACTTTGAATGCAAAGGTCATTTATTGTTTGCCTTGTTGTTGTTTGCTTATCACAGGTTGGGTAATTGACGCCTTCTTCGACCTGTTTTTGTGGTGCCACTTGATCCAGAGGCATCGTGACTCCTTGAAGTCTGTGGTGGAGTGGAAACTTGGACATCTTTGCTGTTTGCCTTTCTGTAGAGCTTTGAGGAGGGAGGGCGAGACCAGGCACCATCTGAACCACCCAGAGCATGGGGCAAAAAGTTCCAGGGGGTATAAAGACTGTGGACATGCGGGATCCCGCGAGCCGTCCACTCAGGCAGCAGCTACAGGCTCTGGACTACAGTAAACCACCACGGTTGGACATGCTACTGGACATGCCACCTGCTACCACTATGGTGCAGGTGCAGCACTCATGGAACAATGATGACCGGTCACTTAACATCTTTGTCAAGGAAGACAACAAGCTCATTTTCCATCGACACCCGGTGGCACAGAGTACGGACGCCATACGCGGTCGTGTCGGCTACACACGTGGCCTTCACGTATGGGAGATCTCTTGGGCTCTGCGTCAGCGCGGTACTCATGCTGTAGTGGGTGTGGCCACCGGAGAGGCCCCTCTGCACTCGGTAGGATACACGGCACTTGTTGGGAACAACAGCGAGTCCTGGGGCTGGGACCTGGGCCGAAACAAACTCTACCACGATGGCAAAAATCAACCCAGCAAGACCTACCCGGCCTTCCTGGAGCCGGACGAGACATTTGTTGTCCCGGATTCGTTTCTGGTGGTGCTGGACATGGATGAGGGCACTTTAAGTTTTATTGTAGATGGACAGTATTTGGGGGTGGCTTTTCAAGGACTGAAGGGCAGAAAACTGTACCCTGTAGTAAGTGCAGTTTGGGGACACTGTGAAATCAGAATCCGGTACATCAATGGACTTGATCGTAAGTATTGAATTCTTGTGCTATATCTAAACTGTAACCACTTCTTCACTGTTGGTTTTGTGGTTTAGTAAATCTTGAGATGGTTTCTATAGCGCCTATAGAAGAATAAGTTCCCACAGACTGACGGGTCTTATTTTGAAAAGATGGTCGTGTTTGCAAGAAGTGTCATCACTGTTAATTTTCACAAATATCGGGGAAAGGTGATCTCTTCTTTAGTCTGTTTTCCACTGCTGATTATGGATCTGATCCTTAAATATGCACTCGCCCCTGGATTCTGCATCATTCTTTATTTATTCCCCCCACCTTGTTTGTAGTTGGTCATGGTTTTTAAGACTTCTTGCAAATCATAATCTGGTATGACCTTTATTTAAAACGAAGCCCAGGGCTGTTTTGTTTGCATCTTTATTAAACCCACCACATGCAAAATTCATACTAAACTTTGATTTCATGGGTCTTGTACTTCTGCATGTCTACTGTTCCAGGAAGTTTGTACATGATTTTACCCAGTGAGACATGTACAGTTCTGTGAACCTTTGAGAACTTATTCTACACCTAAGATGTGTGTAAATAAACCACTTAATAGCTGAGCGAACAAACATTTTAAGTGGGTGGTGTAATGACGTGCTTCTTATTTACAAGAGTTGCAATATAAAATGCAGCATCCTGTAATGAGGCCATGTAAATGTGCAGTGGTGCTGCTGCTATCTTGGATTAACCAGAGTGGAAGCCCTCTAATTGAAGCTGTGATGTGTCTAGGGAATTAGTACTAGTAGTAAAGCAGCATGCACTGAGCTTTAGCAGTTGCCCAGCATCATGAGCTGGTGAAATGTGCCTGACCTTCCAAAAAAGTCAACGTGAATTTAATTCCGATTTGGTTGATAAGCCAATGTTTTATCGAGTGTGTGGATTGACCTGTCCGAGTCCCAGTGACCGTTTAGCTAGAACCTTGTTGTATTTACTGTAATAACAAACGTGACCATAAAATTGAAGGTTAATTATGAAAGATTGACATGACCTATTGTAATTACTAATATGGTGCTTAATTTTTCACTAAATATCTTTGAAGTGGTACAAAAAAAAAAAAAAAAAAACCTTCATCCTTGGTCCAGCTTTGCTCTCTGATACTTGAATGATGTCATTGCAATGTGGTCCAATAATGTGAGACACAGCTGAGTACAAGCAGTCTAGCCAGTTCTCGGCGCACTCCCATAAACACCCTGTTTTTCAAAGGAAATGGTCTCCTGACCACCAATTGCATCCTGCCTAATCAAACCCATGTCCGTCATCCCTCTGGCGCTTTGCATCCTCAGACGGTGAAAATGCTCTTAAAGGGCCTCCCTTCAGGGAATCAAGTGAGTCGACGTGATGGAACGTTTTTTTTTAAATGATGGTCTGACTTCAGGAAGATGCTTTTAATGCAGACTTAATGTGCCACATCAGCTCAGGATGCAGGTGTTCGTGTGTTTTTCGTCCTGTCCTGTGAGATTAGCTGGCTGAGAGAACACAGCCAGTGCATTACTCAGCCTCTGGAGTCACCGGCCTTGGCTCACAGTAAATCCGGGTCCTGTGTCATAGCATTTGTAATGTTTCCTTCAGCGCAGGGTGAATTGGATGAAAGCCTAAACGTGCTGCTGCTTATATATAATGTTTCCATCTCTAGAGTGTAGTTTGTGAGGTTATGAAGTAACCGCTGTGTAGCAGGTGGTACGGTGAGAACCAAGATGAAACACCGATGATGCAGTGGAAACAGACTGAAAACTTGTTTTGAGGGGAATTTGTTTTATTGTGACTGTGTGTGGTTTGTAATGTTCTGTGTCTTTTTTTTTTTTTTTCTTTGTCCCTGCAGCTGAGCCCCTGCCTCTCATGGACTTGTGCAGACGTTCAGTGAGATTAGCGTTGGGCCGAGAGCGCCTGACTGAAATACATGGACTTCCTTTACCTGCGTCCCTCAAGAACTACCTGCTCTATCAATGATAATAGGAGTGCCTTTAGTCACTGAAGGGCAGAGCGGCTATTCTCTCTGGGATACTTTTTTTTTTTTTTCCCTGACAGACTCACTTTCTTAATCTTTTTCTCCTCACTTTGGATTTTGGTACTTTGGGACTTTTTTGTTTTTGCACCAAGGACTCCTCAGTCTTACCGGTATGTTCAAAGTGTTTACGTTTGTGTTTTGCATCCACTTCTTTTTAAAAACCCTTGTTTTTGTGGGTTGCTTCAGTCATATACTGAATACACAATGGGAGACGCACTGAACCCTGTGACGTGAGCTGTCCTAGGGGGGGGAAAAAAAACCCATGTCTGCATGGCTGGATAGAAAAGTGTAACGAGTTTGAAACCTCAGCTGCTGGCTCCTCGTTTCCTTTTTTTCCCCCAGTCATTCCTCAGACCTTTTAAGTAGAACTACATCGAGAAGTGTGACAGGTTTAGCTTTTTGAATGCTGGATGTTGATCTGTAAATTAGTCTACTTGGGCATCAGTGATGTACCTGCAAACCTGGTTGAGAATGAATTTAGAGGTTTTTTTTAAAGTCTCATTCACCTCTTTCCCCTCTCAGAATTGGCAGGAGAGATGCAACTGAATGCACGGTTTAAGACAGAGGCCCCCCTTTTTTTTTTAAAAAAGCATGATGCAAATATAAGTGGACTCATTGTAGCAGACAGAGTGCGTGGCAATGGCTTTCCCCCTTTCCTCTTGGCGGGTTAAATATAGCCTGGTGTTAGCTTTAGCAGCCCTAGCTGTCTGGCTTGGGGGAAAAGGGATTTGACCTCTTTATTTATAATGGAGGTTGAAAGGCAGCACTTGCACGACATTATAATGCTAGCATGTTCCAATAGCCTGCCTTGTTGCTCCTACAGTCCTAGGCTTTCATCAGTTAACCCAGTAATATCTCAAGTGCCTGCCCATAGGAACTTTTTTAAAGAAAGAGCCATGATTTTTAACTGAAAAGAAGGATGGCATCACTGTGAAACTCTGCAGCATTCATGAACAATAGTAAAAGCAGCAGGCTGTTTGGCTGTTGGTCCTTTTTCTTTTAATAATTACTTACAATTTCTCTCTAGTTCCACCCAACCTTTAATTTTGGTGTATTTGTAAAAATGCTTTTTTTTTTTTTTTTAAATTTTTTAATCTGTCAGTGCTGAGAAGAAGGGTCCAGAAGTATGAGTTCAAATGCATATATTGTGACACTACTGTACTGTGCCTTCCCCATGAGATAACCATTGAAACCCCTGGTGTCGATGGGGGGAAATTTTGATATACTGATGAGGAAACGTTCAAGTTTCTTTGCCCAGCCCATTCTCAGTCTACTGCATAATCTTGTTTTAGATGTGCAAATGTAGTTTCCTGTCTTGCATCCAGCTTGCTGGGTGATGTTCGTCTCCTTCCTGCTTGCAGACTCCATCCTCTTTGTATTAAATGTTGTAGATAATGTTGATAAATATCTAATAAAGTTTATTATAAATGAGCCTTTTCTCCTTTTTTTTTTTTTTCTCCCCTTCCAAAACATGCACGCACACCAAGTGTCGTCCCCCCTGCCAGCTTCTCAATACAGTCTATGGTGTCATGAATGTGAAGTGGATTATTTACTCTGTCGTTCTTTCAACAATGTGTTTGAGGAGAAATCAAGTAGATGTACTGAGCACACGTTTATCCACAAATTACACAAAAGGACAGTCAACAGAACCATAAGTTTAGTGTTACTGCCCATCTGTCTTTAAGAATGCATGCATAATAGTTTGCGTTCCATAAAAAGCAAGTGAGATCATGTGGCGTAATGCTTTGCTCATCCTGTCAAGCTTTGGTGCAGATTAGATTTTAGGTGTTCCATCTCTCATTGCCTGTTGCTATATTTGTCTGAAATTGGTAGCAGTTTTAACAGCCAGTGCCTGTTTCCTTCCTGAAGTCTTGTTCCTCTGCTGAAAAGCCACTATCTTCACTCTAACACTTACTTTGTACTTGGGCTGGTCTCAACATTTCATCCACTTAACATGCATGTTAGCGGAAACCTTTTTAATCTCTAGACATAACATTTCAGAAGCCTTGTAAGAGGAACAGGACTGTAGTACTGCTACCCGGTCATGCCATGACATTTGATTGGTTCATGCTTGCTTTGTGGCTACTCTGATGTAATGGAGTGCTTACGGTGAGCTCATTTCTGACTCTTAAGGCAAATGAAATGCTGTGGGTCATGGAGAGAGGAGCTCCTATCATGTTCCTGACGTCACTTTAGTTGCCATGGTTGGGTGTTTTGCATACACAGAGTGCTGCTGCCTCAGTATGAAGTCACTCATCTCAAGTATGCAGCTTGGCAGGAACATTGCACTGTTTGGGTGTCTGGAACAGTACATTCCTGCCTGTGCTATTCTCTCAGAATACCGAAGGCCAGGAGCATCTGAATACACTTTGAGGAGAAAGTGCTTCTATGTGATTTTAATTGTCTATTCTAGACTGACCCTAGCGGATATGTTAGATCTATGGTATAAAGGTTTTGATTCTGTATAGTTGTTTCAAACCTGTGGCATATTATTGTTTGGTGCAGTTCATCAGAAATAAATGAACAGCTGAAGGCCTTAAATGGGGCTTTAAATAGGAGAGCCAGAGCCGACTGTTGCACGCTAATGTAACAAGGTTTTATGAAGTTCTTTGTCTCACTGTGCGCTATGATGGCAGTCAAGACACATGCGGCAAAGCTGAGGCTTTGCTTTTGCAGCTGGCCCATAGTCTGTTTTGTTCTTTAAATCGAAGGCTTGCATCTCCAGTTTCTCTCCCAAAAGTATCTTTCCCAGAGTTTGTGTGGGTGATTACTGAGAGTTTGAAGATTCTCTTAACCAAAAAAAAAAAAAATTGTGTGCAAATATAGCCTGTAACCTGGCACAGGATGGATGTGAATTTCTTCCTCCTCCACTATTTGCGCAAAGCTGTTGTTACTTTGAGAAACCCTTGCATTTTGTCTATGGTAAGAAAATGCAAATTGTGTGGGGTTTCCCAATTAGCTAATGTCAAGTACCAGTGACCAGGGCAATATGAGCAGATAATTGTCAGTAGGTTGGGCATGTGGATGAATCTAAAGCGCACAGATGCTCGTTTTCCAGGATGACTGCTCAAGGGTACACTTTTGTTTGAATGTGATGGAACACATGTTCACTAGCTAGTGATTAATTGAAATGCCAACATGGGTACTGTACCATGAATTCTAGTGAACTGCTGATCCAGTTAGTAGGAGAGTGGGCTTCTACTGGGAGTATTGGGAGTAAGAAATGGCACAATTTTTCTGTCTGACCAGTGTCGACCCTTTTATTGCTCCTACGATGGTGATCCATGTTTGGGTGACTACAAGCTCAAATAAAGTACAGGTGTTGCTGGAGATCAATCATGTCTCCTTTGTAATGGTTGTCCACAAGATTATGATTCGCTCCAGTAATTACACACCGTCCATGTGGCAAGCTTTATTGGTCAGGCTGGGATTTACATTTTGTTTTACTTGTTACTATGCTATCAAACACTGACTACCTGTCAGGGTTAGTACTGTTAAGGTGTAGGGAAGTGGAACGAGGTGTTGGGGAAAGAAATGGCGCTAATGTTTTGGCAGTGGTGCTTAGTTAACTCCATCCATTGATCTGTTCTCGGTGCACAATCGTTTGTATACACACCTAGCTCTCCAATGGACTTGTTCACATTGTCCCTGATTCAGATCTATGTAACCATCTGAAGAGGTTTAGTTTCTATAGCGAAACACCATCTTTCTACAGCATTTTCAAAAAGCAAAAATACCAAGGAATGTTGTATAGAAAGCTGCTGAAAGATCCGAGCACTAACTCTCGTGTTTAGTCTGCTGAGAAGAAATCAAATCTTGTTTACATTCAGATATGGAGGGGGGGGAAAAAGAAACCAAACGTCTGGGTCAAAAGCAGCCTCCCACCCAGCAGTTGCACTGTATAACAAGCTGAATAAGCTTGTAAATGTTTGTACAAAGACATACCTAGCTGAGCTGCTTTACATGTGGTCTTCTCTGGGCCTCACACACATCGTGAAGAATGAATCTGCCCAAGTGCACTGTTTTGTTTAAACACACTTCTGGCTTTTACCATGCCATTGCACACCCATAAAAAGAACGCAAGTCTAAACCCTAAAGCACAAATATACAGGAAGTGTGCACTTAAACTATCCATTTCCCAACTTTTTTTTTTTAAACCGACTTATCCCTACAAAAGTCATAGTATGGGCTAGAGTGTATAATCTAATGCTAATATTGTCTAAAGGAAGTAAAGATAGACTCATGAGATCACTCAGGATGCCACCTAAAGTGAGAGCACTGTAAGAAAATGTGCTTTAGCAGTCCAGTTAAATTTAGCTCTCTGACATGTCACTGTGATCGGAGAGTACTATGACATCCTTTTTATGGGCTTGCTCTGAATGAACAGCGGAGGTGCTATTTCAGATGCTAATCTCATGGGTACTCTGGTCGAATGTGTAAATGTGTTGTTGGCCATCCGAGCAAAAAGCTCTCCAGAGCAAATCTAAATGACTTGGAGGAAAACAAGCAAGAAAAGGACCTCTAGATTGAGCTGCTTAATTTCCAGTAGGTAGTTTGAACACGATGGAATAAAATGCTAAGTCAATATTGCTCCCAGCTGTAAATGATAATTATTTTAATATGAAAGTTTTAGGAGCTCAAGTGGGGTCAAGGATGCAAAACAAAAAACCCCAACCATTAACCACTTCAAGGTGCTGAGAAACAGGGAATGAGGCATGTCAGAAAATTTCTGCACAGAAACTGGCAGGAAAGCTGTCTTTTTGTAAATGTACTGCCAACAATGATCTATGCTCCCTGATTGAGATCTAAAAGCAAAGAGAGTGGGAATGTGGAAAAGGTTTGTGTGAACAGGCCTTCCCAGCTGTAGACATAATGCCATAGCTGACCTGGAACTGCTGGCGGGGAATGCAGTCTACGGATGAAGGGTAATAAGTTACCCAGAATTCAGTAGTCCAGAGGGGAGCATGAAAGGGTCATCAGTTTCCAGAAGGCTTATACCCTATAGAGGCTAATAAATTTACAGGTACACTTTGTTGTTCTATAGTGAGTGTAAATTATATGCAATAATATGACAACACTGATAGTTACAGTCTGGTTCAGTACAGCCGTGGTGTCTGACCACCTCAAATTGAAAGCGTTTGTAAGTAATTGTTCCGTGTGGTGCTTCACTAAGTGCACTGATATTTCATAAAACCACACTGTCAACACCTTACTGCTCCTATAATGGCAAGCCGTGTTTGTGTGGCTGTAGGCACAAAACAGAGTTTTGACACCACGTATCCATCATGTATCCTGGTTATTGTTAGCTCTGGTTATTATGCTCTATCCATATTTTGTGAGGTCAGGTACTTATGCCAGTAAGAAGTCCTGAGGCACAGCTGGAGTTCCAGCTCATCCCAAAGGTGTTCAGTGGAGTTGATATCAGGGCTCTGTGCAGGTTACTTGAGTTCTTCCACTCCAAACTTGACAGACCATATCTTTATGGACTTTGCTTCGTGAACTGATGCACTGTCGCGCTGGAACAGGTTTGGGCCTCTTGGTTCCATTTAAGGGAAATTGTAATGCTACAGCAAAGACGTTCCAGGCAATTCTGTGAATCTAACTTTGTGGTAATGGTTTAGAGAAGGCCCACATCTGGATGTGATGGTCAGTAAAATGACAGAGGACGGATTGCATGCCAGAGCAAAAGCAAAGGACGTAGTATCCAGAAGCAGGACACCATGCACATCAGCATGGGAATTACTGATATGCAAATAAATTTTAGGCAAGGTGCACAATGAAATTTTAATGGGGGAAAGAAAACAGTACAGTGCAAATGTTTTTTGTACCCTTAGGTTCCTTTATGATCGCAAAGTAACAAAATGGTATAAGTCATTATATGCAATAGTAAAGAAATAAAAGCAATATCCTTTCTTAATGTGATCTAAATATTTTCTAATATCTTGTATGGCCATTGTTTGGCTCTCCAACCTGTTTTGCTTCCTCTTTTGGATCCTCTTGGGCCTACAGACCAAGAGGGTTATTTTATGTTGATTTTAGATTCTGTTTGATTGCATGCTTGCTGCAGGATACACCTACATTTCATTTTTAACTTCTTGGAATTATTTTTACATCGTTTTTGTAAGAGGGGAACTGTCAGGGCCTTCTAGGCCTTCAGAGAAGGCCCAAACATATCAGCATTTCAAATCTTTTTATTTAATTTCTTTCATTCTTTCATAATTTCATTATAATTATTCTCTTCTAATTTGGCCTCATGTTCTATCAAATTTGCTTCAGAAATGAAAGGGTTACTGTCCTGATAACATTAAAACAGAGTTATCTAATGAGATTTTTTTTGTTTGTTTGTTGTCTCTAGGCAGAGAATAGTTTAGAGCTGGCTCACTCATTGGTTAGGACTTAATTACTGGGACAGAAGGCCACAGCAGTGCATGTTTATGTAGGAAGTGACATGAATTAACCAATCAGATTTTGATTTATAGTGGGAGGGACCAAAAATTTATCACCCTAGGCCTTTTCAAAGGCTTAACTGTGAGTCGGTGCCGTCAGCGCAGCAATGAAGTCACCTTCCAGCCGGTGTAGCATTCATCAGTAGTGGTTAGTTTTTTCTTTATCAGACATCTAGTATTTTGGTTTGTTTACCTGACTTGTTTCGACGTACGTAACTGTCGTCTTCCTCAGAGTGTCACCTGATGTAATTGGTGACGCATCTTATCAGCTGATGT
>JAOANJ010000005.1:40693994-40709555 GCA_026413345.1 Ariopsis seemanni | reverse complement strand
GAATCTGTGGCATAACTTGAAGATTGCTGTACACCAACACAACCCATCTAACTTGAAGGAGTTGAAGCAGTTTTGCCATGAGGAATGGGCAAAAATCCCAGTGGCTAGATGTACCAAACTAATAGAGACATACCCCAAGAGACTTTCAGCTGTGATTGCAGCAAAAGGTGGCTCTACAAAGTATTGACTTTAGCGGGTGAATACCTATGCACACTCCAGATTTCTTTTTTTTTTTAAATCTTAATTGTTGTTTGTGTCACATTAAAAAAAAAAAAACAGCACCTTTAAAGTGGTAGGCATGTTGTGTAAATCAGATGGTGCTAACCCCCCAAAAATCAATTTTAATTCCAGCTTGTAATTTGGCAAAACAGGATAAACACCAAGGGAGATGAATACTTTTGCAGGACACTGTAATTGCTTAAATGTTTCTGGGGAGACTTTTTGGATACATGTGGAATCATTTTTTCATATTTGTTTTTAATTTTTCATGGTTTTTTTTTTCTGTTTTCACGTGTGTTGCAATTCTCATGAGGCAATTTCAGGGTGGGTGTGTGTGTGTGTGTTTGCTCAATTTACTATACCAGTCCTTAATTTCATAATTGCAAGGAAAGGTAAGGCTCACATCAGTGCATCAGAGATCATTAATATGAGAATGTTTATGAAGATAATCTGAAATAATTCCTCTATCCTCTGCTCCTTTTTTATTATGATTTTATTTTTAACTGTTGTCCATCACAGTGCTCTTTTGCAGACTTGTGTGAACTCTTTATAAACTCGATGATGTGCAACCTTCCGCCTTAATTCTTCTTCTTGACTGACAGTGTAATGGCGGCTCCAGGGTCTCCCCCTCACTGAGGAGCAATTCAGAGCGTTTGTCTATCTTTCCCCCGCTTGCACACGACTTAATGATGGATGTACACAATGCCAGCCGGCCCGTGGAGCCCAGGCTGTTAACACCGGCAAGTTTGGCTTAAGTATTTCATTGTGTATCCAGGATAATCTGTCTAAATATTCAGCGTTATTATATTATGAGCCAAATGGAGGGGAAAAAATGTTCACAGCATACGATCTGTATTGTTCAGCCATCTGTCAGTGGTGTTCTTGGTTTCCAGGTTTCTTCTGACATCGACTTAACCTGAGATTTTTGATGTGTTTTGAGTGGAAGAATGTGCTCAAGAAATTGAACTGGTAATTTGATCAGTTCAAATGAAAACATTTTAAACCTCAGCAAGACCCAAGAATGCTTTAAAGTCACACCAGTAGAATTCTAGGGAACATTACAGTAAAGTAACTGAACAGAGGTTGGAAAGAAGTTTAAATATCAAATTAAGACCAGAGTCATCGGGCGAGATGTAGGAACAACAATTGTATAAACATACACACAGTTCATGTCCAGAATTACTGTGTAACTGTATCCAGGTTATGTACTGTAACAAGGTTATGGAGTGTAACGTGCCCCTGCAGTGCCTCTGAGCAGCCGATCTGCTCCGTCTTTTCCACCTGTGCTGGCTCTCGTGAAGTCCTTCTATTCCCTTGACAGAGTTCATCACAGGGTGAACTGTCCATCCAACAGCCTCCTCACATTAATCTCCTATTTGGCTAACCTTGCTCTGAACTCACCCTCTGAGATTTGAGCTGACTTCTCCAACACACGTGCAGCCCATGACACAGTGATATGTCATGATCGCACATGAAAAACTTCCACTGGCAGTAGTGGCTGTATGAAGATCCAAGGTTACGAATTGAAGTGCTTGCTTCAATTTTGTGTCACGCCGGTCGGAAAAACTGATACAGTACTGCAATTTTAACTCTTATAGACTTGGACTGACAATTTCTAATCAGTTGTTCAAATATCATTAGAGCCTGGACAGAAAGAAATTCAACCTCTGTACTTGAAAATAATTTACATGAATGTATTGTAAGGTACTTTTGTGTAATGGGTGACACATAATGAGGGAAATGTAATGTTTAAATAATATTGAGTGGTACATCAGATATATTCTCGTCTTCGACTCGTTCAATATCATGCTAGCTGGATGGACTATGTCTGATATACCACGGAAGAAAGCCATTATTATTATTATAATACATACACACTCTTTTAATATCAGCATTCTCAAAGGCCAAAGCTAGCTTACTTACAAGTCAGCACTTTCAGCACAACAGTGAAGTCACCTTCCAGCCGGTGTAGCGTTCATCAGTAGTGTTACCGAATGCTAACAAAGCAGTCAAGCTAATGCTATCGAGAGCAAGTAGCACAGGCTAACGACTGAGAAACTAAGATTTCTGTCTCCAGACTCTTCTTCCACGCACGCTCATTACAGTATTTTTCACTCATACTTCATTATTCATTTCCCTGTATAATTTACTTAGTTACTTTTAAAATCAACATCGACAACTACACACAGCGTAGCTACCTGGCAGCCTGCCGCTAATCCCTTACAAAATCGTTTGCCCTGTTGCTTTTTCAGTGTGTCTGGCTAAGTGTTGGCTGAGCTGAAGTCCCGGTTCTAATAGTAACGGTAATAGCCACTGCTTGTAAATATGTGTGAAGAATATCTAATGAAGTTTTGGTAGCCTTTTGGGTATTCAACCCGCCTTTCTCTTTCCCGGCGAACAAAGAAATGCTTGTGCGCATGCGCAGCACAAAATTCTCATCAGCTCTGATGTGTGACATCATGTTATCTTGATAACCATGAAATATCATAAATCATATTCAACACTCATTCTCCATTGGGTCAAAGTCCTTCCTGCACCATTCATGGCACGTTTGGCAGTGCCGATCTCCATTTCATAGCCCTCTATTACATAACTAGGGTTATAGTGGGGGGCTAGTCCTCTGGTAACCGCGAGAGTTTGACTCCCCACTCATATCTGTATTGCAGCGTGCCTTGCCAGATGGCACCATTTTTATGATGGTCTTTGGTATGACCCAACTGTGAGTAGAACTCACGATCTCCCGATTGAGAGGCGGACACGCTAACCACTAGGCCACTTGCCGGTGCCTAGGCCACATCTCCATTGGGTAGAGAGACGTAATTCACATAAGATAAGCGATATGCTAACAATATTGCATTGTATGTGTAACATATTGTAATAGGTCTACAAGCTTCTGAGCTTCAGTCCAAAAATGCAGAAATAAATCAGTTATTTTTTTATGTAGCTCATTTCTAACAGCACATTTGACAGAGCTTAAAACAATGAAGGTGAGCCATGATGATTATTTGAGTAAACCCACTGAAAGGCATCCATTAGCCCTCCAGTGGCCGACCCTTTACAGCATGCTTTCCTGTTAAGTACAGCCTGTGTTTTGACAACCCTACCATGAGCGTCATGAGCTTATATTTGGCCAGCCTGCAGCGCAGGAATGCTGACCATGAAATGCCTGTGAGTTTTGGCCCAGAAAGAACACGCTCGCTGCCAGGGACGTACGTTTCTAACCCCAAAGAATCCACACAAACTCTTGCTCACTGGCACTATTGTATTATCAAATACTGTTTATTTAGTGTTGACATTAATGTTGAGATAGATACACTGGATTTATTTATTTACAACATGCTGGAGAAGGAACTTGCATCGAGTTACCTAAAAAGCATGTGAAATTAGTAATATTCTACAACTTTCACTAAATCCATGGCATCTGTGTGTAATTGTACTTGAAGACTTCAGAAGTTTCCAGAACGTTTTCTTTCAGAAAAAATCTATCAGTTATGCAGGCTGTATTCTCACCGAGCTCATGGTGCATGCTTGTCAGCAAGCCTGCGAGTCTTTCAGACTAACACGTCAATATTTCCAGCAGACGCAACTACAACTCATGACTCCATGATGAATTACATCCTTTGTGAAAGTTATGCTGGATAAACAAGCCACCATGATACACTGATCCCCCTGATCCTGAAGTCCTTTGCTACAACTCATTTGCTGTTCCAGGACACGGTGCTTGCATTCAGTTTGATTAAAGGATTTCTCACATTCCATCCTTCCCTGCAGACGCTTAGTTAAGTCCGTCCCTTGAATGTGTTCATGCATGTGTAGCTTCCTGCAAACTTATGGATTTCTTCCAGAGCGCCCTGTGGCAAGAGGCTGTAAGCAAGAAAGAAAGAAAAGGAAGTGTTTACACGGAGAGTCTTTTTTTTCCCCCCCAATAATGATGCAGCACTGTTAGAAAACTGACCTCTTGAGGATGACGAGAAAGTGCATGGTCCATGGCAGGACAACGAATGCAGTGTTAGTCCTGACTGCATCTACAGTCCTGTGAGCCACCATTTCGGGATTCAGAGGAGGAAAAAGTTGAGGGAACCTGCCAAAGATAATCGAGAATGATTTGAGTACAGTGTGGGAATGACGTTAATGAAATAATTAAATTTCCGTTTGCACCACTTGGCCAGGTCGGACTACATTACCTGACTCTCATGCCCTGAAACATCTCCGTGTCTGTGTGGAAGGGTAGTATGGTGGTGCAATCCACCCCTGGACAGTCCAGCAAGCCCAAAGTGAGACTCTCCATGAAGGCGTAGGCTGATGCTTTGGATGTGCAGTAGTCGATGGCCCCAGGGATAGACGAGAGCGAGAGGATGGAGTTGATGCACACCACGTGGCCATGGCGCAGCTCCAGCATGCGAGGCAAGAAAGCCTTCGTGGTCTGTTTAGGAAAAGAGACGGGACCCATTTCACATTATTCAGCTTCTTCAGGCTGTTCCTACAGCTCGCTTTAGGAATTTCCAATAACGAAAAAGAAAGACCTCAGCACAATACAGTTAGAATTGTTGCGACGCTCTGGGATTCAGTAAGTCCCGAAAATCACGCAGCCTGCTAAACTGATTCATTTAGCAGATGTTTGAATTTTGGCCCACATTTGGCGTTTGATCTCAAGTCAAAGGATTAATAGATTGTGAACTACTATTATTACATCTGTCCACTGGCCTTGCCATGCCCTAACATATCAAAGGCTCCTCTTTCAACCCCTTCATGTGTTTTAAATTAAGAGCTCAACAAATTAACTACCACCTTCGGCAGTGGTTACTTAACGTATATCTAAAACATATGAACGTCACCTCTGATTATCGTCGCCTATAAATTTGTTCCAAGCAATGCAGACAAATGTTGGACTGATGGAATCAACCAGATTTCCTCTGAACATTCCAGTAATGCAGTCTCAACTTCACTCTCAGAGTTTTATTGGAAATGGAGCTCTGGGACGTTTTTTGAAGAGCAGCCAGTTATCATGACTGGGATTGTTGTTTCCGAACTTCTCTATAAGAGCCTCTTGATTGTTTCATATGAGGAATGTGATGTTTAAAACAGATTTTTTCCTCTTCTTGGCAATAACACTGATTAATTATGAGGGGAATATTCCAAAACAGATAGCAAGCCAAACGATTGGAAAGTGTTTAAATAAGTATGAGATGTTTTGAAATCCACAAAGAAGCCCATGTGCAATTGTCGGGTTCAGTAGAAGTTTACTGTGGGGATAATAATGTTGCATGTGGTCAAGAGAACAGAATGGGCCTAAACACTGGGGGTTTGTCCTTTTGCTTACCCAGAACTGGCCGAGTGTGTTGATGTGCTGCGTTTTTAGAAGGGCATCGTCGTCACTGTTCATCAGGCTTTTCCCATGAACCACTGCTGCGTTGTTCACCAGAATAGTCACATCCCCAACCTTTCAAAGAAACAAATATTCCAGTTTATTGATCTCCCCAGAGATATTTGTGTTACTTTGTTTATATATTTCTTATCCTGTGTACATTTTCTCATCCAAGGCATTTCTTTTCCATACTCTGTCTGATGACAAGTTTGGGTTTTTGAAACCAATTTTGCTTTAAAACGTCTTAAGGTCAGTTGCGTTACTCGTTTTCCTGTCAACAGCTCCGTCTATAAATTTCAGCCGACACAACAAACCTTTCCTTCGGTTTTATTACAGTTCCAATGGGAGACTTTTTTTGTTCACTAAATCTGTCTTCAGGTGTTTTGTTGTTGTAATCGAATTCCTTTAATCTAATGTTGATGGACGTCACGTGCCATAAGGCACCGCCTTTTCATTCCCTGCAATAACATTATGCTCCTTGGAGATGAAGTGAGCAGCGAGTACATACATTACCTTTTCCCTCACCACCTTGGCCTGCTCATACACCTCCTCTCTGTTTCCCACATCACACACGAAGTAGTAGCATTCTGTCCCCGTCATTGAGATCTCCTCGCAAGTCTCTCGCAGACACTTCTCCGTACGGCCCCAAAGAATTATCTGAAGGAAAATCAGAACAGGGCATCCAGAAACTTGCTTGAGGATTAAAGGAATACTTGAGCCTTTCTCATCCTTATTGTTATCGACCGCATCTATTGTGCATGGGATTGCCGCAGACAAGGGTTTCAACACACTTCTTTCTGATTCACATCCTGTTCATGGAAGGTATTAAATTGTCAGGAAGCATTTATGCAACACACATTTTATACACACTAATAAGAGAGAAGATGTAGACGATTCCAGTTAACGCCGAGCATTTTTTTCTCACACAAAACTACAAATTCTTCGCTCTAAAAATGTAGTCTCATTTTTAAAATCACCAATTTAACACTTTTAGAGTTTAATTTGACTGAAAGGTCGGGCACAAACATTTACTGACCGCCACAACAACTGCCCTTAGACTTTTATTCGAAGTAAGTTTTGCATCAACAGGTTTTCTGTTCTTTTCTTATTACATTATGGAAATTGTCTGTCTGTCTGTGGAAATTGCGTATCCATTACGGAAGACATAAGGTTGAGGAACACTAAAGTATCCCTTTAATGCAACCCAGAACATACAACGATCCTTGTGATCGCCAAAAATCATTACACAAACAAAGAGCTGAAGTTCCTTTGGGGAAAAGTCAATGATGTATTCCTGTATCTTTCTGCAGGAGAGCCAGTGAGAGTGATAGCAGACGGGGTCGGCCTGCGGGGGCTGCTCCACTCACTGGCTATTAGATGTGTCATTCAGGGAGGGGGTCAGAGAAAGGTAACACAAGAATGAGTCCTCCTCCCTCGGCCCGTCCATCTTCATCTCTCTCACTCATACACAAACACACACACTCAAAGGCATTACACGGTTCAGTCGCCTGATAAATTCTTTCTTGTCTGCTCAATATCTCAAAGAGAGAGAGAAGAGAAAGACAAAAATAGAGAGACAGAGAGAGTATTCGGATCAGTAGGAAACAGGTGTGGGCTCTCAAAAGAACGGCAAGCCTCCTGACTCGTGCCCAATCAGTGTCGCAATCAACACACACACACAGAGTGCGTCCCATTATCAGTAAAAGTTCAAGCGGCAGGGCCGCTGGAGCTGGGGTCAAACTTGGGCCATGGAGCTCCTGCCTCCGCTTTTACCTCGACATGACACCATTTACATACTGTACAACTTCCTTCTGGGAATTCGACTTTGTCGATACATGCCAGTATATTTATCTCTCTCTCGCTCGCTCACACACACCAATTCAAAAACCGATTTGATAAATCAGCTTCATCTTCATACTCATACAAGTTCACGTTTACTTCAGATGTATCATTTGACCAGGAAAACATTGAGTAAGCATTATGAATCATTTCAAGGATCAAACCTACGAGTCTAAAAAATGTTTACTATTATGTGTTTATCAGTCTCAGGACTGCAGATAAGCAGAATGGCTTTCCTGACATGTGTATTCCTGCTTTGTTGGGTTCTCACACACACACATTCACTCACTCAGCTCTATTCCTGTGGCTTTCAGTTTGAGTGTTTCTGCAGCCTGCACAATAACACTGATGACATCATCAGCCCTACTCCACTAACACTGGCTGACCTACCAATGAACTTGGCTGTAATAACCAATCTGTAAGGTGCTATTTGCCTACTACACCACCTGCATGTGATCCATTCACACACCCATACACACACACACCTACACTCATGAGCATGGTCTCCTCACATACTATCTGCTCACACGCATAGTCTCGTAAAGTAGAGCACTTCTTCCTGTCACTTGCATCTAAATGATCCTGGATATCCTTCTGTAAAGTTCCAACCAGGTTCTCTTTGAACTTTTAAAGGATTGTTCTCAAGCTTGAATTTTGACTGTGCTGCCAAGAATCTCGTGGCCACCATGCGTTGAACTTTGGTGAACTTTTGCTTCACTATGTGGTTTGTTGTGTTTTTTTTTTTTTCCCCCCTCGATAATTGAGTACAGGGAAGTTATGAGGGAGAAGGTTAAAAAGTCACAGATCATTTAAACTCAACAAAACAGTCAGTCTTGCCTGTCAGCACTCCATTGTGGGGCATTTGTAAAGGCAGAAAAGCTTAGGAAACACCTGTGTTTGTGTGCCCGCAGAGGAGAATCTGAGGAGGCACATGAAACACAACCGAGTCTGCATTCATTTGAATCCAAGTGCCATGGCTGGAGTCTAGACACGTTAACTCATGCCATCATGTGGAGAAAGTATAGTGTCGGAGCAAACTTGGTGGGTACGTACTGGTACGTGAAAACATTTTGTGCTATAACGGACTGGTTAACACACTCTAAAAAATAATAAGGCCAGTACCGGTTCTTCAGGGCGATGCCGTAGAAGAACCTTTTTCCGGGCTTCAAAGAACCATGCATGGAACGGTTTCGCATAATGTCATGGTTCATCACAGAGTTGGAACCATCCAGAGATTTGAAGAACCGCTGAAGCACCTTTAGAGTGCAGGGGGGAGATTTGTTGTAACCCATTTTCTCCACAGGGTTGAACAAGATTGTGAGATCTGGCACGTTCCCTGATTTAATATGTACCAGACTGGAGATATAGATAAGATGTGTATTACAAAATGCCAGATTAAAATCTGGTTCAGTCTTTCTGTTTCAGGTTTAAGTCCCAAAGCCTGATCTAGCCAAGAGATTACCTGCAGAGGGGCATATACTCTCATATTCAGATTTTCATTCTCTCTCTGACATACTCCTGAAAAATGCACCCTGTAACTTAGTTCATGTGTAGCCTGTGAGGAGACTTTTGTAGCTACCTTTTTGGCTCCTTGCTTGGAGAATTCTTTGGCCAAGTGGCGTCCGATTCCTCTGCCTCCTCCGGTGATGAGCACCACGTCCGCGCCGAGATCTTTGCGCTTCTGCGGCATCAGCAAACGCGCCGCGGCTTTCAGGACGCACAGGAAGATTTGGATAGGGAAAAGCACCGCGCAGCACAACACCTTCAGATCCATCATTCATCAAAAGAGATCAAGAGAAATGTCCGACACTATGGTTCAGCGTGTTTGGGGAGAAGAAGAAGAAGAAGACGCAAACCTCCAGTATGGACTGAACCTGTGAGCCAGGTGTCCCAGTTGAGCTGCAACTGGTGTGAGTGGAGTGTTGGTCTGAGTGACGCGCACTGAGTCTGCGTTCCGGTCCTGACGCACTGATCAGTGAGGGAAGTGGGACGGTGCTCTTATGTACCGCCTCAGCATCAGAGCGCACTTTGGCTGATGGAGTCACTCGAACGAGGACGCCTCATGCTTTCAGAGGCCATCATGACTCACTGCCTCACTGCCCCCCCAACACACACACACTGATCATCCTGATTTGATGGAAATGAAATTTCTCCACCAATGGAAAGTGATGAGAAATCATAGCTAGGGGTTTGTTGGTGTTGTTTCCAACTCTTGGAAAAAATTCTTCATGATTTTTTTTTCTTCTTCCCAACTGAATTAAATGTTTCCATACTGAAAAGTAGCTCTCCTAATCCATCCATCCATCCATCCATCCTCTCTAACCGCTTTATCCTGTCCTACAGGGTCATGGGCAAGCTGGAGCCTATCCCAGCTGACTACGGGTGAAAGGCGGGGTACACCCTGGACAAGTCGCCAGCCAGGTCATCGCAGGGCTGACACAGAGACAACCATTCACACTCAGACAACACTACTCAGAAAGGCGCTCATCAGCCACTGGGCTCGAACCCAGGATCTTCTTGCTGTGAGGCGACAGCGCTAACCATGACACCGAAGTTCGACATATAACCTTTAAGAGATACAACACAAGTTGTATTATGCTTTCTACCGTAAAACATGCTGTTGGGGTTTTTTTTCCCCCCTTATGGACTTCTGTGCAAAATAGTGCAGTAATAAGAAATGGTTCCATCTAGTACACTAAATGATTCATTCATTCATCCATCCACTATCTGTAACTGCTTATCCTGTGCAGGGTCGCGGGCGAACTAAAGCCTATCCCAGCTGACTATGGGCGAGAAGCGGGGTACACTCTGGACAAGTCGCAGGGCTGACACAGAGAGACAAACAACCAATCAGACTCACATTCACACCTACGGTCAATTTAGACCCACGAATTAGCCTAACCTGCACGTCTTTGGACCGTGGGGGAAACCGGAGCGCCCGGAGGAAACCCATGCAGACACGGGGAGAACATGCAAACTCCACACAGAAAGGCCCTTGCCGGCCGCTGGGCTCGAACCCAGGACTTTCTTGCTGTGAGGTGACAGTGCTAACCACTACACCACCGTGCCGCTATTATAGTTTATTATAGTATAAAATAATATAGTTCTGGACAGAAAGTCACATCAATATCAACATTGTGATATGTTGTTAAACGTAACGTTAAGTTTTGATAATTTAAGATTGCTTTTAGAAATGCGTTCAGTATATAAGATAATGCTGCTCCTCCACTTTTGAGGAGATTTGTTCTGAGCAAATGAGCATAGCTACTCAGTCCACTACAAGGGGAGACTGTAGTGTGTCTAACAGAGGCATTGGTTTTGTGCAATCAGCCTTCTCCTTCTAAGCAATTAAAGCACGGAATATGTTCCCAAACGATCTGAAAACCTACAGAGATTTCCAAATTTTCCTTCGTGATGTGAAAAAATGGATTTTGAGCACTCAGTCCTGTCCACATTAATTTCATTATGATAACTTGCATTTTGTCTTTGTATCATTCTGCACACATGTACATGACATTTTGTCTTTGTGTGTGTGTGTGTGTGTGTGTGTGTGAGAGAGAGAGAGAGAGATGTCAGATTTCAACTGCATCTCATTTGTTATTCATCTGCCCAAGAACTGCAGATGGAAATTAGTAATTAGCTAGTAGCTATATCTGGTATAAAACATCTTTTCCCTTTACGTATGTGATTAATGGTCCCTGTAAGAAATAATTTAATGAAATAAAAATAAAGTAAATAAATGTGTGTGATTAAGATAAAAATTAAAGGCACTTTGCTTGCTTGCACAAATACAAAAATGTACCAGTTGCCAGCGTATTACAGCGCTAATTATTCATTGCTGTGTAACAAACTATAAAATATGCAAATCATTTTTAAATTACTACACAATCTGCATTTCATTGACTATTTTTTCAGAGCTATGGAATTTTATATTCTTTCACAGGTGCTCCAATGAGTAAATAGGTATCCCATGCTCAGTCTCTCAGTACTGCTGCATTCCCACAGTTGGATGGAGGAATGACCCCAGGTATACAGGGCCTCATGTGGCCTTATTACACAGCCAGCTGCTAAAGATAAGGAGGCACTGATCTAAAACCCACTCACAGTAATGATCTCCAAGGGGACCTATGCTTCCATAGCTCCAAGGCTGGGTGGGAGATGATGCATCTTGGAGTTTCTAGGCAGAGATGGGTACTCGGGTTAAATGTTGCATGAAGAAATCTAATGCATTCGGACAGTGAAAATAAAGACAACAAATTAATAACCCTGCTTTATTCTGACCTTATGTTTGCAGCTTTGTCTGTCAGTTTTGTGAATGCCATACACAGTAATTTATTCCAGTACTATTAGCAAGCAGCTCAAAGCGGTACCCAAGTGCAACACTGGAAAAATAATAAAGCACAGTGCAGTTTTGTTAGAAGAGATGTTTTCATAGCACAATTAAAAAGTCAACAAAATGTGAGGAGGTAAACTGGTATAGCCTATCCTTATAGACACGTAACTAAAATACGTAATTCAAACTAACCAAAACTATACTCAGATTATGTTTTGAAGGGGTTTTGTTCATCCTCATTCACTAAATAGGGTGAATGCATAAAGGCAAGGATAAGGCAGATATTAAAACGGTAGTTATTATTACTATGTCTTTCTGGCTACAAACACACACACACTACAAGTTGGAACTATTATTGTTATTTCTCTTCCCAGGACAGCGTGGGAAGCATGCAGATGAGTCGTGATAGAAATAGATTACTATATTGAACCCGAATAAAAACGTGACTAATGGAAGGCTGTTTGTTTGAGCACGATATTTCAAGTGAAAGAATGTCCAAAATATCCATATATCTATCCATCACAGCATTCTATATTACTTTGATAGTGAAATTCAACCTTGCCATCGCTGAAGAAGTTATCTTAGACCCAGGTTCAGGTGGACTTGAGATCTGATGTACCCTTGCAGTTCAGCGACTTGGTCTTGATTTGTATTTGCAAATCAGTGACTTGAGACTTGACTCAGACTCTGGTTCCAGATCATAAGGACAGCTTTAAAATAAAATCAAATACTAAACATATGGTAAATATGCAGTTAACCCAATGCTTTATAAAAGTAAAAAGTATTTAAACTTTGGGCTAAAAATAATATATTATATTATAAAGTGTGGCCTACATTCCCCTATCCTCGGAATATATTGTGAGTGAAATGTTCAGTGTTTTACAGATTTCTAAAGGAATTGGAATCAATGAAAGCACTTCATCCAACCACTTTATCCATGTGCAAGATGTGACTAAAAATGAGCTGTACTGACTATTGATGAGCACTGACTGAAAAGAAGACAGGACAGAACTAGAACACAGCCCCTCCTTACCTGTTTCCTTTATGAAAGCTTGCTTGCCAGCTCACATTTACTGGGAAACGTGGCTCCCAGCGGATCCTGGGATGCCAAGGAGGGAGTTGGCAGTGACAATCAGCGCCTACTGATAGCAAATTTGTCTGGTTCTACTCTCTGTGCTATTATTCATGGGTAGGACAGTTTTCTGCCTTCCTCTTGTTCTGTTTCTATGGAGAAAGGATTGTGGCAGAGACATAATGCCAGAGTTTTATTCACTGTTTTCTATTTCCTTGCATTTGTTTCCTCACAGCTGTGTTGCCATATGCCATTCACATCAGTCTAAAGCCCTAAGCTCATATTAGCCACATGAAGTCCAGATCAGACTTCAGATTAGAAAAATTATGAAAGATTTCAAAATGGCCTTAATACAGCAAAAGAATGAGATTGAGAAAAGAACTTAAATTTTGTCTTTCCATATTATACAATGCTTGCGTCAGGGCAAAGAAACTGCAGCTGTATCAGAGTAATGTAGTGCGAGTTATGCTCCTGAGGCATCTTTTAAATTATGAATCCTGCCCATACTAAGAGAATGTCTTCATGTTAAATTCTATCCATCAATACTTAATAAGCAGCAGGCACATGCAAAAGACAGACTGTATGCTAGAAGAATGCTACTCACTGAGGTTTTTCAGTGTCTTTTCAAGCTAGAGCTCAGTTTATGCAGACACTATGTTTCACTTCTTTAAATATTGATCTATAAATATAAAGTGGAAGAACAGGATGGGTTTGAACCAACATTGGATCAGTTTTATTGTATAGACAGATTGATGAACACATGCTGATTTATTAAAACACATTTAGCTTAATTTTAACTCTTTACCCCTTAAAGCAGTTGCTACAGCCACCCTTGTATACGTATATACTGTTCACCCTTAGAACATATTTACAAGAAAAAAAAGTCGTCAAATGTTGTCATTATGGTGCATACACGCCGGCGTCATATGTCGTCATTAAGGGGTAAAGAGTTAAACATTTGATATATGTCCTGTGGTACACAATGCATTTAACAGGTTTGGTTATGAAAGCTCAAAGCACTTTCTGCTAATATTTGAGTATAGGGTATGTTTAAGTGTGAGAAGGCAATATGGAGCAGTTTTTCTTTTCCCATTAGAATCTCAGTATTTCTATTTCTGTTTCTTGACCAGTGTCCTTATAAAAAAAAAAAAAGTGACTGTTCCCTCCAACATTGCTTCTATTCCCTTCCCCTGCAGTTCTGTCAGCACCTGTACAGTCCTGAAGAAAAAAAAAATGACAACCTATAATCCACTTTACCACAATCAGTCATTACTCTAGCAGGAGTCTCTTGAGCTCCTGTGGGCATGTGACAGGCAAGGCACAGGTGAAGTCCTGGCACACATACGCAGTGGCTTTCCCCTCTTGCTGACTCAGTGAGGACAGGACAGGCAGCTTCTGGTAGAGGAAACCTTCTGTATTACCGTCTGCCAGTATCAGAACCTGGAGAAAGCATAAGAGATGAAAAGCACTAAGAAATTACTTAAGAAATACAGAACTGAGGAGATTTCTGAATTCAGGAGAATTGGGTGGTAATAAACCATGACAGACCACAGCAAGGGAGTGATCACAATGGCAGCTCCATCAAGCTGCATGCGTGCTACTTCACTGTTTCCCCTACCATTATATTGGGGGGGGTTTCCCTCCCCCAAAGGGGGACCCCCCACCACACACACACACACACACACACATTTTAAGGTTTAAAAAACAAAACAAAACCCAAACAACAAGAGTGCAGTTCTATTATAAAAATTGTTCTAATTATTGTTCTAAAACAACCATGAGTTGGCCTAGTGGTTAGCGTGTCCGCCTCTCGATTGGGAGATCGTGAGTTCTACTTATGGTCGGGTCATACCAAAGACCATCGTAAAAATGGTACCTATTGCTGTCTGGCAAGGCAGGGTGCAATACAGATGCGAGTGGGCAGTCAAACTCTCGCAGTTACCAGAGGACTAGCCCCTACTGTAACCCTTGCTACTGTATGCAATAGGCAAGAGGCCGAGGGCTACAGAAACGGGGATCGGTGCCGCCCTATGCACCACATGGCGTGGGAAGGACTTTGATTTTGATTGTTCTAAAATAAATGTGGAGACTTAAATAGGACTCCTTTAACTGTTTGTTCAGGTCCAAATGCTCTGTAATAGGAGCTACAGGAAGGTGTCCTGCAGGTGACCATCCTCATCCAGCAACCCCCCCCAACCAGTAAACTTCGGGGAAACACTGTACTTGATGTTGAAAATATCAGAATTACTGACCCACTCACACTATGCAATTTCAATTACTTGTGATCACTGGTTTCGTAGACGTATGGGTGTGCACAATACACGAGCGCTCACACACTATACTGTGTCGCAGCCGAGTGCGCTGAATGCCCACATCCCACTTTCTCAGAAGAATAAATGTGATAGCTGTCATGTGACATAAGAGAAATAAGAGAAAAATGTGGAGGAAGGATTGGCAGGGGAGATGCGGGCAGTGTGGATTGTCTGTTCTGCAAAGAGAACCAATGATACTAAAAATCTACTAAATATAATAACATATACTGTGTATTGCCAGGAATCGTACTGTTTGAATTTATTTCTGCTGTTCCTAGAAACGATCGTAGAAACAATATTATTGTGCTTACAGTTTGCCCTCACCCTTCCATACAAATAGATGGAATGGTTAGTTTTTTCTTTTTTATCAGACATCTAGTTTTTGGTTTGTTTACCTGACATGTTTCGACGTACGTAACTG
>JAOANJ010000005.1:40065502-40077259 GCA_026413345.1 Ariopsis seemanni | reverse complement strand
AGCCTTCGTGCCCCATGCGAATCAATTAACCTTCTACACTCATGACCCTGGTACCGGTTCATCGGTTGTCCTTCCTTGGACCACTTTTGGTAGGTACTAACCACTGCATATCAGGAACACCCCACAAGATGTGCCATTTTGGAGATGTTCAGATCCAGTCATCTTGCCATCACAATTTGGCCATTGTCAAAGTCGCTCAGATCCTTACGCTTGCCCATTTTTCCTGCTTCAACTTCAAGAAGTGACTGTTCTCTTGCTGCCTAATATATCCCACCCCTTGACATGCCATTGTAATGAGATAATCAATGTTATTCACGTCACCTGTCGGTGGTTTTAATGTTATGGCTGATCAGTGTATTATCAGCAACAACTTGAGTGAAAAGTAGAATCACAGAAATATTTACATGAATAAATATATAAATAAATTATTAATATGAATTGAATGACAGTGTGCATAGACTCCACAAGTTTGCGTAAAACCTGATGATCCATGTTAGATCCAATTGTCGTCTGAACACATACTTCAGTGGAAGGGATAATTCTGACCTTTTGTAGCTTTTTGATACATGAGATAACATGGTCAATAAAAAAAAGATTAAATTTAAAACAGTTAAATATTGAATATTCAAGATATTGAACATTTTCTTTCTTTGCTACAATCCTTTTCAGAATTGAATGTTTTTCGCAGAAAAGATATACAAATCACTTTCCGTTGGTTTGTCTAAAACATGCTCTAACATAGCAACGATTGTAAAGGCCATGCACATCATTAATACGCTTTACACTTCAGAGTGGAGGTAAAGAGTTGGCCAGGGATATCAGCCATTGATACCAGAGAGCCATAGTGCATGGCTTAGTGGTTTATGTTTTGCCTGCCCTGTCTGACTCCTTGAGAATTAGCAGTTATATCACTCTTATGCTTCATAAGATAAGCACATGTTTTGCTGTGATATTTGTATTTAGCTGCACTGCTTCCAACTACCTTCAACTCTTTGCCGTCCCCTCTGGCAGCACATGTCCTGAATCAGAGCATGAGTGAACATGAGCTGCTGTCATCATTAGCACTGATGTACCTCACAAATTCCTATCCAACATATTCATCCAGAGCAGCCAGGACATTTCATACTGACAGGCTGCATGGGCTGGATTTAGTGTAAATTTCAAAAAGGTTGCTTTGAACAGCTTCAGCTGTTTTTCACTGCTCTCATTTGAATTTTTATCTTGACACTGGAGCAATCTGTCATTCCAACCAGGACACAAACACTGAGTCGACCAGGTCAGATGTGGGTCAAAGCTATCAGTTTATGTCCCAGATTAATTAAACTCCATCGTTCTTTAATATATAGCAAGCTCATATAAACCCTAATCGAGCCGTCTGCCTGAACCATCCTCCTGCTATGCATTTCCAAACCAAATGCCACCACAAAAAGTGATAAAAGTAATAACTATCATTAAAGTGGAAGTGTCAATCATGAGAGAGTAGGAGTGCGAGTGATGAGATCTAGGCTCAGGGCTGAGTATCGGAGACTGGAGGAGTAGCCTGATTCACTTGCTATATAGTGGCTCATGGTCTGTTCCATCTCCTCCAAAATCAGCCCCCTTCTCAGAGGAAGCTGGCTGGGAAGCCCCTGGCAGCACTGGCCAATGAGGAGCCAGGGTTCAGCCGTTCCTAATGTGGAATGGCTTAAATTTGTGAGGAAGTCATGGCCTGGATTAAGGCCTGCATCTGCAGCACTGGGCCCCTGATACTGCCAGGGGGATTTTTAGAGGATCAGCCCAGTGCTGCCCAAACTGGAAATAAATAAGGAATAAAGTCAAGGCAGAAAAGCTCTTAGAGCCTATCTTTATCATACCATTAATGTGGAATGGGTGAAGGCTCTTGATGTGACTTAAAGAATAAAGCAAAAAGTAGATTTATCTTTTATCTGTCTTTGAACGGACTGTTTTCAGGCTTGATGACAATTTTGAACAAGATAAAACAAAAAACAAGGGTGATATAGTTAGATACTGTATTATATATAATTTTTTTTTTCCACAAATGATATTTTACTGATAGTACTGATGTGCTTTGTTATTGTTTTACATTACATTAAGAACCCTAAGAACTTGCAGTGAAATTTAAAACATTTAGAAAAATTAAACACATATGCTCATTGTTCCACATACCATAATGGTAATTTTTGTGCATTCATTTCCTGCTTCATTTATAATCTACACATATTTCCCTTCTATTAGATGATGGATTTTATCTCATTCTCTAGTAATTTGAAAAGCATTCCTCCACTGAGTCACTCAACAACAGCGGTGTGTTATCTGTAATTGACATGGATAGCTGTGATGTTGAAGATAGTCTGCTGGCTGCATTTTAAAAACAGTGAGGATATATTGTGTACCTGCTTTAAAGACAACATAATAAAATTCTATGGATATTAAGGAAGTTCGAGTTTTGTTTTATTGCAGAACAATAGTGGCTCGCTAAGGTGGTCTGCTAAGATTAACTCCCCCAGGACTCCATCATGGCCTCGGAGCCAGTTAGGATTTGTCCTAACACAGAATCACATTCATAAAAGTTTAACTTTTTTCACATAAATAATCAAACGGTGTGATCATATTTGCTTGAAAGTCGTGTTATCATCATTTTCATTTCCTTGTCACTCATTCTCCATCCATCTTACCACTGAGGTGGGATCTGACCTGAAATTATTTATGATTAACAGCCTTGAGTTACTTGTGAGTGCTTCATAATATTTATCATTTTAAAATTTTGAGTTTAACTTTACAGTGACTCAGTTCTGTTCCTTTCTGGTGATAACAGGGAGTCGTGTAGACGACGGCTCAGACGTGGACTCGGAGCCAGACCTGCCGCTGAAGAGGAAGCAGAGACGCAGTCGAACCACGTTCACCGCCGAGCAGCTGGAGGAGCTGGAGAAGGCCTTCGAAAGGACACACTACCCTGACATCTACACCCGAGAGGAGCTGGCTCAGAGGACTAAACTCACAGAGGCTCGAGTACAGGTACTCTCTTTCCATCACTGGTTTCTAATCCTGTGTGCATGTTTGCATTAAGAATATCATATTATGAAAGAATCGTGTCATGAGATGTCAAGAACATTCGCTCACAAGAGCCTCGATATGTGAGGAAACTGAGCAGAACTACAGTCGTCAGGAACCATATGAGAGAATCTCACACAATGAGGGAAGAGTAAATATTCCTTTATTTGTGAATCTGCACAGGTGTGCTATTAATGCTGGTTATAGTGAGATAGAAATTCATCTTAAAGAATTAAAATAGTAGACAAATCCATTAGGACGTTCAGTCTTATCTCAGTGGTCTGCTGAGAATACAGAAACATGACTATAGATTTTGTTCATTACCATACATGTCTTTAATCACTTACCGGTACGAATACTGATTTTAAACAATAGTTATCTTCAGGACCGAACAAGAGACCCTGAAACTAAAGGAGAAATAAAAACCTTGAGAGCTCAGTTCTTCATTTTTGGGTGGAAAGAAACCGCATTTGCAACTTGTCACTGTTTTATGAAAGGGTTTTGTGTGTCTACTACTAAACATGAACATAAAGTGAAGCATTTACCATCACTAAACAGATCTCTCTTAAATCTCATCTGTGCTACAATCCCTCCTCACATAAATAACTGAAACAGTAAAGAGGGAAACTACAGTAGAGTTATAGCAACAGCTGTGGTTGATGTGGGGAGGGGGATGAAACGAGAAGAAGTGCATTCCTGATGGATTTCTCACTCCGGCTCTTGGCTGAGATTGTTTCTTCCCACCACTTTCAAGCCCACCGCTGCTCCTTATAAAATTTGCTGCATATCAGAGTGGATCCCTCTTGCTCTCCTGGGAAGTCCTTCTACACCAGCAACATTTATCAATCAAGAGCTTGTGAAAAAAAAAAAAAAAACCACGAAAAGGAAAAACATGGCAGCTTACCTCAGCTGTGTGATTTCTTTAACACCTCTACAGTTCTGCATTGTACTGAAACAGCACTCTTTTTAGTTGCATCATACAACCTACCACAGTTTATAATTAAAGACGACGGTACACTGTTTCCTATAATCTGCTAGACTATGATGTTAAAGGGATTTTATTTCATGGTATGTGATGTCGAGCATGTAGGAAAAGAACTTTGCAGACTGTCATGATTATCACATACCCGCAATTAAACTGCAGCTGTCCCTTTCAATCATTTGACTTTTCTTTTTTTTTATTTTTTTATTTCTTAAACAAAATTAAATCCCAACCCACTTTCTTTCTCTTTATATTCAGGAATTTTTTGCCTCTCTACCTCTCTCACATACAGTACAATGACAATTATTGACAATTACGTTGCTAATTTCTGGAGCTGAATTAAACCAACTTTGATTTGAAGTGAATTATCGACAGTTAGCTATATAGTACAATGTTATTTACTCAGGGCGTCATACTTTTATAACAAATAATAGTGAAATATGCCTCCATGTATGCTGTTGAGGATAACAACACAGCAATATGAATAGGAGGCACACTTTTTAATAGTGGTTTGCTCCAGCCACATCACCTCACCAGTGCCACACTGAGTTTCAAAATAAAACCACATTTCTGTTCAAACTGGCCCACAATCACAAAAAAAAAATACATTTATATTTATTTGGCTGAAATGTAATTTCAGTTGAACATTTCCCTTTTAAAACGCATCGCTTCCCAGCAGAGCCGCCACTCCATGTAGCTCATGCAGATGACACTCTGCTGGGGTCTCCAAAAATTGTATTTCATTATATTTTGTGAATGAAAAAGTACCGTTTTGTCCAGCAGCACTGTTCTTTCTAGTGTTTTCCAGTGTTTCTATTTAATAGGATTCACATTTAATGAAAATAAAATTCAGGTTTAGGCCACAGATAAAGACAGTGGCTTTGCAGGACGCCGCTATATAATATACAGAACATGCCTCATATTTGTACAGCAGGATTTAATAATAACAGTTGGGAGTTGATTTGTTTACCAGACAACGATCCAGTTGGCATCGTTACAGACCCTGCTGGTCTCCCTGCCAAATTTGGCCCAAATTTTCTGTCACTGAAAAGCTCTCCAAGACGCATGTGGTCCTTTTGTGTTTTTATGGTAACTGATGCAAATTAGACAAGTGGGCAAACATTAGTGCGAACAACTTGCCTTTAGTGTTCTGTCTAAATAATATCATATGCAAAATGATGATTTAATCATAGTTATACATAGGCTTTGTTTAATAGTTCTACAATGCTGAAGAATGAGCAAACAGTCATATGACAAAAGATAATCACTGCTCTATCTATCTATCTATCTATCTATCTATCTATCTATCTATCTATCTATCTATCTATCTATCTGTCTGAGAGAGAGAGAGAGATAGAGAGAGTGTGTGTGTGTGAGAGAGAGAGTTGGATTGTTGGCTGGAACAAACTCAAATGGAGATGCCAGGCTTCTAAAATCACTCCTTTTGTAGTGAGGAAGGTGTCTGACCCTCTTGGCTTTTGGCAGACCCCATGGCCTGAATGTCAACCCACTTGAACACAGCTGTGCTGACACAGTATCCAGATGTCAGAAGGAATGAGACAGTGGGAGAAGGTTGGAAGGAAGGGGGTGTAGCCTACAAAAAAGACAGACGGACATGGTGTAGTGATAAACTGAGGGGGTAGTGTTTTGGCAGTGCTTTGACCTCTAGCTTAAGTTTTCTTCTCTTATCTTGTGTTCATCACTAGCCACTGTCACTGAGTCATTCTTGTTTCTCATGATATATCTGATTTACAGCCCCAAAGGACTAATGATAGGAAGTGATCCATATTTGACTAACCACAGGGTTTTGGGTCTTATGACATGGCTACCTGTCTTTCCCCTCACTGCTCTAAAAACATGACTACACAACTACCACCAGATGGAGATTTAAGCTAATATCTATCTGTAGGAACTGAAGTTATTCTCCAGTCAATCTGAGGATTTAAAGAAATTCTCATCCACAGTAGTGATATAAAAAGTAATCAGTAGTCATACTTGAATAAATTACTGAGTATTGTTTCAAATAAAATATGAGAAAAGTAGCATGTGAAAAAAACTGAGTAAAAGTTTTAAAATATTTGATATTATGCATATCAAACAACTACTCTACATGGGTATCAAAAACATGGTAGGCTCTATATATGTCAGTGATATAACCAAATACGTTTCTCATTTATATATAAATATGCAATTTTACAGCTATTTTAGAAATGGGAAGATAAATTGACAGACTAAAAAGAATAGTAGTGTTCATTCTTACCCCAGTGATCTTTGGTATTTCCTCTGTTGAGGTAAAAATGAATGAATGAATGAACTGCAATGTGCCGTGAATGAGTTGACTTTTTGAATTAGTGCTTTCAGGTAAACATTTAAGTAATTTGTATAGAAATAATGGTCAAAACTGTCTGTTGTCTTTTTTTTAATATTAAAATGTGACATTTGGAATATGCAGTGTCCGGTGAAATATATCAGGGAAAAAGTCACCATTTCCAAGTCAAAGTGGAGTAAAATTGACAGAAAACTTTACATTCAAGTAAAGTCGAAAACACACTTAAATACAGTAAGAAATGATTTGGTGCTATACGTAACTATTAAAAATGAAAAATGAATTTCTTTACATTCATAGAAAGGAGCGAAAGAGAGAAAACAAGCCAGCTCTAAACATGATAAAATATTTTCTTTTTGAAATTTAGCATTTATCTTACAACCTTTTGGCATAGTATGCTTTAATATATAGCATTGCTTACACTATATGCCTCTATTTCAAGAATCATGCTTGTTTTTCTTTATATTTCATTATACTGGATAGCAGTGTTATTTAGAAAAATGGCATGAGTAGTAGATGTTAGTCACTTCATATGTTCGACAGAGACAGGCGTAGGGCTGTTTTCACTTCTCCTGTCTGTTCTGATAGCCTTTGATCCACTCCGGATATAAGACATCCAGGTCATGAGTGTAAGCTCCTGTGTTAGGGAATTATATTGCATGAGCCACAATTGGTCCCAGGAAAATCTGGAGCCAATAGACCTGTGCTTAATCCTAACAAGTCATGGCGAATGGGAACATCCTACAAAGGAAAGCCTTAAATAAATGGCAGAGTTGGACTCTCTCTGTGTGCGTGTGTGTGTGTGTGTGTTACTCCTCACTTGCTACCTCCCACTCCCCCCACACTGCTCCAGTGCCATAGCAATCCTAGAAAGACACGTAGACCCCAAGCCACTGGCTTGTGCATGAGACAGAGAAGAATTGATAGGAAGTCCTGGTTGATTGATACAGGATGAAAGTGGATGGTGCTATCTTGGGGCCAGAGTACCTCAGCTGGCTTCGGCTGCCACCTCTGATGTAGAAATGCACAGAACAATCAGATTTGTCTTCCATTTACCTTCCTTCTTTTTGCCTTTCCACTCACTCAGCTCTGCTCAGCCAAATGAAAGGAGGTATATTGAATTTTTCCACTTATACTCCCTCAATACTCACTGACGACAGATATGTCCTTCAGCTCCAATCAGAGCTATATCTCTTCATAAATGTCGTGCTTCACACCTCCCTTTTGCTCTTAGGAAAATTCTAAGAAATATGAAATGACTCTCGAGCTTGGGCCTCCTTCATAGCCATCTTGAGCATGGTGTGCTCCTTCTCTGAGCAGAGGGGGAATTAGAGACAGCAAAAGAGAGAAAATCCCTGCTCAAGGTGCCTTTGTCACCAGGGTCCAGAATGGAGCATTCATTTGACTTCCGTCAGGCTTCTTTTGAGGTGCCGGGGTCGTCATTCTAGCTTCTTATACAGAGATATGTACATCCAAATGCCCTGGGCCCTCTCCTCAGTATCACAAAGATCCCTTCTTAGCAGTGCATGTAAAGTAAATGAAACCTGAGTAAGTGGGAGTGGTCGCTCTGCGTAAAGGGTTTTAGTGCTGTAACGGCTAACACCTGTGAAGGAGTGCCAAAATAGTGGAGTAAGCAGTATAATGAGATACTACATCATCATTAACCCATTTCTCTATGATTTGTTTTGGTTGTATTTAATTTTACAGAAAAGGAACTACCAAGTATTTAATGAATAAATACGTAGTGATTGCATGTAATTTTGATACAGGTTGGACATTCAAGTTTGCACAGAAGGACAATTACTCACGCTTGATTTGGTAAAATATTTGGTGCATTCCTTGCAAGCTGAAAATGTGACTATCTGGTATCTAATATAAAAATCAAGAGTCATCAGGAGATGACATATCCCCCCTGGCCCCCACACTAAACCCCACTCTAAATTTTCCTAAGTTTCCTAAGGCCCCCACACTAAACCCCACTCCAAATTTTCCTAAGTTTCCTAAGGTTGCCATGGAAATATGGAAAAAATTAAAAATCACAGAAATCCCAAAATTTCAAAAGGCACAACTCTTCTAGTCACTTAACATAACTGTCAGGTTTCGTGAGAAAAAATTCCTAATAGTTTTTGAGTTATGCTCCGGAAACTAAAATGTTTCCAGACGGACAGACAGATGGACAGACAGACAGACAGGCAGACAGCTATATCCTGTCGCATTATATGTCAGGGGGATACAAAGCACCAGGTATACAGCAGTACTTGATGCTATTATTGGTACTTGGACATTTAATATTGTTCAAGGGGAATGTTGATTAAATATTCATAATTAAAACCCTTAATGAATATTTGCTACCTTTACTTATATATACAGTACATGTTTAAAGATACAGTTTGCTTGTACCGGTACTTGGCACTATTATGTTAACATTAACTGCTGAACTGTACTTTGTACTTTCCCGATTAGTTACTATGTACGTACATATTCAACTTTTAAATTGATATTAAATTTAAAGATTAGAAAATAGATATGAATAATTATGTACTTTAACTTCCAATATGAAAGGTCTCTACCAGAAATTACTTATAACCAACATACTTGACTATTAATTATCAGACAAACATTATCATGAAAATTGGAAGGTGCAAAGTTCTTTTGATGTCCAGGCTTGGTGGTGTGGTCAAGGTATTTAGGTGGATAATTCCTAAGCACACATAATAACCATTGATTAGTTCCCTGGTGGGTTAATAACACTAATTTATGCCTCTGGATTTGGGTGTTTCGAGGATTTAGGCTCATGCTTATTACAGGTCAATCATACTGCATGTCCACCCAGTGCTTCAGTTTAAACCTAGAACTGGAAAGAATGTGAACTATTTGATTTTGGTTTTAATTTTAACAAGGAGTACATATTTGTTGTTTATTTTTCTTATAGTGCATGACTGAAAAATCAATTTTAATGTCTTGGTACCTCAGAAGCACTCCAGCTGATTTTAATGTGTCCTCATGTATGCTTGTCCTCTTTCCTTTTTACCTTAAAAACACAATTTATTGCTACAAAGAGTGCAGCTGAAAAAAAAAATACACTCGAACAAAATGCTTTTTTACATACAAAGCTTCAAAAGGAGCCAAACAGGCTGTCAGGAACAGATAAAGAGTGTGTGCACATACAGTATGTCTGCTCGAGCTCCTTGATCAATGTCCTGGCTGAAAGCATCATTCTGAAGGAGCTGTTTAAAAGGGACACCCACTCTTTGTGTCCGATTCATCGGGAAGCTATTGTCCCCCTCTTTCAACACCATTCACAATGGCCGAGCACATTTGAAAAACAACAGTAGATTAACTGCGCTGCCAGTGTATTAAAGTCTGAAGAATGGCCCCTCAAAGGCAATGTCATTCACTCTTTTGCATACACAGGGGCAGGGTCTTGTCCCCCTTGCCATAGACAGATTATTAGCAGTGCTCTAATTTTAAATTCCCAACACGAACCACTGAAGTTGTGAATTTCTGTGTTAAATTTGTTTCGTCTCTCTGTTTAAACACCAGTTACTTTTCCTGTCATCTACAACTATACTTTTTCATTTGAAAGTGTTGGCTTAAGGGTTTATGTGACTAAGTTCTTCTTCTTGTTCTTCTCCTTTGGCAGGTGTGGTTTAGCAATAGACGAGCCAGATGGCGCAAACAAGCTGGAGCCAATCAACTTGCTGCATTCAACCACCTGTTACCAGGAGGTTTTCCAGCAACAGGCATGCCAACTCTGCCCACATACCAGCTCCCTGAGCCCAGTTACACTGCTAGCACGCTATCGCAGGGTACGTTTCCAAAATCAACCCCTTAATATGAGGCTGGCATGATATGTGCAAGGAAGATGTTCATGATATCAATGTTTTGTGCAGATGGCAGTAGCACAGTGCACCGGCCGCAGCCTTTGCCTCCCTCCACCATGCATCAGAGCAGCCTCTCCAGTGAAAGCAACACCGCCTACGGCCTCTCGTCCAATCGGCACAGCTTTTCCAACTACACTGACACTTTCATGAGCCAGTCAGCATCCAGCAACCCCATGAACCCCGTCAACAATGGCCTCTCTCCACAGGTTAGTAAGGGTCATTGACCAAAGTGTGTAAATATTCCTCTCTATAGACAGACGTCAAGGAGTTTCTCAAGTGGAATTACGAGAGCTCTGTGATGATAAAAGAGAGTGCGCTTTGTATGCTGCCATGTCTGTGCTGTGATTAAATGCGTCTCTTGGGTGTGAAAGAGATTCTTTAAAAAAAAAAAAAAAAAAGAAGTAGTGTTTAGATAGCAAAAGATTTTCCCTTGTGTTTTCCCGTCTAGGTGTTTTGAAGATAAGATTTTTGTTATTAATTCTCTTCTCTTTTACACGTTCTCATAATTAAAAAAATCAATAATAGTTTGCTTTGAAATACTTTAAAGCTTCAATTTGAAACAATAGTGGATACCCTGCAGAGAACAAATCCGCTGCTGCATAATGAAAGCAGGGGAAAGAACAGTGCCATGGCTCATGGAGAAAAGGAATAATCGCTCCAAACTAATTAGCCTATTCATCTAATTGTATGCAAGTAATTTTCCGGAGTTAATATATGTTTAAGAAAGTCAAGATGCTTGAATTAAGTGTAACAAACGAATCAGTGTGGCTGAGATGAGGGCGGGCCTCGACGCTGCTTGTGCAGGGTTCTTTCATGAGCATTTGCCTCTTTATACACATGAAGCCAGTACATACAGCAAATTTAGCTCTATTTTATTCTGAATCTGATGTCTGCTTTATGTCCATTCGTGTGGTTTTGCATGACAGGATGTTTCATGTATTCCGCCTTGTGTCCTACTTCTTTCATGAACAATATGTGTTTGAAAGAAGCGCTCTGATTGTGGTTAATTCCTCAGTAATAAAAAATGGCTTATGTTGATGCTAATCACTGGTAAAAAGTAAATTATATACAATTATGCACCAGCATTGGACAGTTCTGCCCACCATAAGCAGCAAGATCAGACTAATAAGCATAAAATAAGATTGAAATGGTGTATAAGGAACAGAAAATGAAATTGAAATTCAGTGCCTTATTTGTCTGTAATTACCCACACACGTTTTAGTGCCACTTGCTGCCACCATACCATCAAGATACATATAAAAACAGATTGGAAAGTAAGATTCTCTGTGAATCTATACTCCAAAATTCATTTTTAAAGATTTTACAGGAGAAAATAAAGGATAAATTTGGCAGCTGAAAATACTGAATCGATATCGTCACTGGACTACACTCTAAAAAAATAATGGGGCCAGTACCGGTTCTTCAGGGCGATGCCAGAGAAGAACCTTTTTCAGGGCTTCAAAGAACCGTTCATGCAACAGTTTCGCATAATGTAATGGTTCATCACAGAGTTT
>JAOANJ010000005.1:39908138-39921526 GCA_026413345.1 Ariopsis seemanni | reverse complement strand
ATTGTGACCATAATCCAGAGTTGTGCTAAAGAACATAGAGTTGTGCTAAGAGACTTTAGAACTTGTGCTAAAAGACTCTGGATTTGTGCTAAAAGACTGAATACCATTTGTACGGTACATGCAAAATACCTTCTAATGCCTTGTTATCATCTGGTATTGCTAACAATAACTAACAATGGCTAACCTGGCTACTGGTATTGCTAATTCCTTATTGTAACTTATTGTACTGGAACACAATCATTCCCAGGGCCGATGTCCAGATTCTGAAGTAAATGGAATGCAGTATTGTAGTGGGATAAATGGTTCTCTGGCTTTCTCGTAGGGCCACATAGTGAGTTTAGTAACTGTCCAAAAACTATCCAACAAATCATACCTGTGAGATTTGACGTTATTATTACAATACTGCCAGGGTGAGTTGCATCAACTCCCAATATTTTAGAGCATATTATCCCTCTGATTCAATATTTATGAAGTAAAAATAAACCAAAAATAGATATTTTAATTCCCAGAAATGCTTCAGCTTTGTTCAAAGGGTCATGCAGACGTTGAGGGTTTTGCGCTGCTGGATACGAATGCTTGCTGAATTTAGCTGACAAGAAGGCTATGGGGACAAATATTGAATAATCACTCTTTACAACCATGCTGAGCAGAAAAGCATCTCAGGATGATTGGACAGCAATGAGCAAAGTTCTTAATAAAGTGGTCAGTGTGTAGGATTAGTACTAGAAGTGAGCTCCTAGCAGATCGAAATTTGCTCCTAGCAGATCGAAATTAATAACTTCCTGATATGGAACACAGCAACAATTATTTTCACAAAAAAATAAAAAAAATAAAAAATAAACACTCTAGACTTAATTTATATTTTGCCTCAAGCTTTAGTTATTGAGTCGAGTGTTGTTTTAGGGCAAAATAAAAGATTTAATCATTTTTTCCTCAGTGCAGAAAGACTAAAGAGCCAGAAGTGAACAGAGGGGCGAATTAATAATTTAGGGTTCAGAGAGGCGAGAAGGGGAAGAAAGCTAGATAGAGGCGGATAAAACACATTAAACATATTAAACGAAGACAGAAACAAACTCCAGTTATCAGTCTTGTTGAGTGTAAGAGAGGAACATTACTAACACACATTTATATCTTTCCCATGCTTTATTATAAGCTTGATAAAGCTCTATTAATGACGCTATAGTATCATTTACAGTAATGTAGCAGAGACGACACCAACAGTGTGTTTAAGTGAAATGGTGGGGTTGGGAAATTATATAGTCCATTAAACTAATTTTCTAACAGTGTGTGGATTATTTATCATTAAATATTGTATCATCAAATATCCTTAATTATTATTCATACAGGACAATTTTTCAATGGAATAAAAATGTGTTCTATTCCCTTCTAGCAAGTTTCATTTGGTTGGATAGTATGCAATATTGTTAGCATATCGCTTATCCTACATGTATTACGTCACTCTACCCAATGGAGAATGAGCATTGAATATGGTTTATGATATTGCATGATTGTCAAGGCAACATGACGTCCAGAGGTGGACAGTAACAAAGTACATTTACTTGAGTACTGTACTTAAGTACACTTTTTTAGTATGTGCACTTTATTTGAGGATAAATTCTTTTGGCAACTTATGACTTTAACTTCACTCCATTTGAAAGACAAATATCGTACTTTTTACTCCAGTATATTTCTATCAAGGTCCTTGTTACTATGAAGCAGCTTTGAAAGTGGATGTCTTTTCTTTTCTAAAACATGATGGTTTTTTCGCAGGTGACACTGAGACAGCCGATCAGTAATCCCTAGGGTCACGTCACGTCCATAGACTGTATAAAATCAAGTTCAATGATTTTTCCGCATCATTATTTAACATGATCAGTTGATGGCAGAATGGAAGGAGGCGGTTCTTCTGGGGAATGCACGCACCCATGGCTATACCTAGAACCCATGTCTCAGTTTTCTGAAAGGAATAAAGAGTCGTTTCATTTTAAATATTTGCTTTGTTTGCCTAAAAGGGAGCACATCATGGCCTACAAAAACTCACCGTCCAACCTGTGGAAACATATTGAGGTATATAAACGTTTTATTCCAAGAGAAAGCTTGCAATGAAGTTGTCTGTGCTTTTAGAGCTTGCGATAACGTTGTAATAGCTATGCAGTCTGGTTAGTCAAATGACTTTCTATGGATTTGCCCACCAAGTTGCCCTAGCCTTGTCCACGGCTAACATTTACACATGGCTAGTTAACATGGACACTGTTAGTTAGCATGTAAAAACAAAGTTATGCTAACAGGAATAACGTTAACTTGTCTGAAGTCCTTTCAGAAATATGTTTGAGCATAATCTTGCCAAATAAACAGAATGCAGAAATCTTTCTTTTCTAGTAGTGTTAGCTACACAATATGATTTCGAGTTTGAAAAGAGTTTGCTAGCATGTCGGGTGGAGTTTCACTGGCTGGCTGGCTAGCTAGCTTAACGTTAAACCACCATGATGGCACAGCATGCGCTCAGTTTGTGAATTCACATTTCTGTCTTTGGTAACGGCGTTAGGTTTTGTAAGCGTTGTAGCAATAATACAACAATGCGTTGACAGAAAATGTACTTTTAATACTTAAGTATTTTTAAAAGCAAATACTTCAGTACTTAAGTAAAAATTTGACTGTACAACTTTCACTTGTATTGGAGTAACATTTGACCAGTGGGATCTGTACTTGGACTTAAGTAATGAAGTTGGGTAATTTGTCCACCTCTGTTTATGTGGTTGGTGGTCACACCAGACCAATAACAATACCTATAGCCCAGGCCTGGGTTTATCTGTATCGGTGATATTGCTTCTGGAGCAATTTTTCCAGGCCTGGACCTGATCTGATAAAATATCTGACCGATCAGGTAATTGTTTACATGTGACATTGTCTGAGCACGTGCTACTTTTCCTGGGTATATTTGTACATGCTTGTTGTATCAATGGAGGAGAAGCTGATTATTGAAGTGTCCAAGAATACCATGCTTTATGACAAAAAGCACAGGCTGTACAAAGATACAGCCAAAAAGGAAGATGTATGGAAGATCATAGGCAGTAGAGTGGGTATGTCAGGTAAGTGTGTGTGGCAAAGTGTGTGTAGAGTGTGTGGCTGCGTGCTCTAAAATCTCTGTTTTAAACCATGCCACACACTCTCTTTGTTACCCAGGACCAGCTGTAGATCATGTAAAAAAGATTTTAGAGTGTGAAGTGTTACGTTGTGCTGCAAGTTGAGCCATTTTAAACCGAGATTTTAGAGCATGCCCTACACACACACTTTGCCACAAATATTATCTGTGGATCATGTAAAACAGATTTTGCAGCACGAGGTCTCATGTCTGATACACTTTCCTATGTGCCCACTGCCAAATATTTTTGTCCAAGTGGACTCAATCTGGACAAGTTCTCTCAGAAACTACATAAGCTACAGCAATGAAACTTTGTGTGCTCATACTACTGACAAAAGTTGGGTAGCATTTTATGAAGGTGTCATAGCACTTACGACATCATAAGTCAGTATTAAAGCAATGGGCTTATAAGGGTGTTCGTGTAAAGAGGTCTTCATAAAATGCTCGTGGTGGGGGATAGTGATGACCATGTCTTGTTCATTATACTTCACTGATTCTTTCACTGCTCATGCACGTTTGTGTATGTACATGAAACAGTGTTTGTCAAGCTGAAGTTGCCACAATTCATCACATTTGTAACGTGTTTTGTTAAACAAAAGGCATTCAAAAGTTGCATCCAAATTGTCGCAATGTAATGGTAAGGTAATGACATTTAAAAAAGTGCCATCAGCTTACAAGCAGCAAAAAAAGTGTCACTTTTATATGGTGTAAGGGTTGACGTGAAGGACTTTCATTTGGAGAATCTGGGTTTGCATCCCTGCTTGACGCATTTTACTCGAGGAAAGTTTTGTTGTAGATTACATTTAAAAAGAAAAAAAAAAAAAAAAAGTTACCCACCCTGGAGTGATACTTTGCCTAAACTGACTTGCTGAAATGAAGTTGTTAGCATCTGTGAAAATGGTGGGATGTAGCAGGATTTTATAATAGAGATGTCTGGTTTTATTTAAAAAAAAAAAACTGCTGAACAGAAAGATGATCTCACCATTGATAGTACTGGTTCGAATTTTTTTTTTCCAGGTTGGCACTTATTTGTGCTTGAACTCTTATTTACATTTAAATTTGGCCGATACTTTTGTCCAACGTAATTGACAATAGAGGCAGGATACAACCGAGTAGTTAAAGGTTAAGGGTCTTGCTCAAGGACACAACCACAGCAGCTTGGTGTTGTTGGGATTTGAACTCTCAGCATTCTGAGCTATAGTTCAATGCATTAAACACTGAGCCATGACTTCCTTCTGCTAGCTTGCACTGATTCAACAACCACTGCCATCAGATTAACTCACACTGAAAGATTAAGTTTATAAGCACAAATAAAAGATGGCTTGTGTTTGCCTGTGTCAGAATGCAGGCACTTACGGATGTAAATGCAGAGGAGAGCAGGGAAGCAGACTGTCAATGAAGCCAAAACGATAGACTATAATCGAGGTTGGGAAACAAGTGAGGGTCGGTCGATCAACAAACAACATAAAGGAGACGAGACAAAAGAGCATAAACGAAGGAAGACTAGCAAAGGTCAGAAACTGGAGAGGCAGATGGAAAAATACAAGGCTTGATATGAACTGGGAGGATTCAGAACAATACTTTGTGTTGGAGTGGAGAGTGAGAGTGGTTTATATAGGAGAGGGGCTAATTGAGGAAATAAGTGTCAGCTGTAGTTAATATTTGGGAGACAGAGGGTGCTGTGAGCCTTGGGAATTGTAGTCTTGAGTGTCCATGCTTGTAGTGTCAACAGCAGGCTTACTGACAGAGCCCCCTCTGGGAGCTGAATTCTTCCTAGAGCACCCTCTACTTCATGGTGCTGGTTTGTGTGGATGATGAGCATGAAATTCTTATTTGAGAAGAGGGTCTAGGATGTCCTTGGCAGAGACCCAGCTTTGTTCCTCAGGTCCATAGCCTTCCCAATCTACCAGGTACTCGATACGTCCTCTTCTGTGTCTGGAGTCGAGAATCTTATTTACCTGGTAGATGGATTCTCCCTCTAGAAGGTGTTCAGGATGTTCCTGGACTGGAGTGTTCTTGGCCAGGGGACCCAGGACTGTTGGTTTGAGGTTGGAGACGTGAAATGTGGATGATGGTCTGCTGTGAGGGGGGAGTTTCTAGGTGGTAGGAGACTTCGTTAATGCATTGCAAAATCTTGAATGGCCCAATGTATCATGGCTGAAGTTTTTTTGCAGGTGTTAGGCTCTCTCAGATTCTTCGTATCCACCCATACTCTGTCACCTATGGAGAAGTCTGGGTTTTCTCCTCTGTGTCTGTCTGCATAGTCCTTATAATTCATGTTGATTCTTTCGAGGCATTGGTGGACTTCCTCCCATGTTGCTTGAATGCATGTGAACCATTCGTCTACCGCCTGTACCTGGCTTGGTGTATCGTCCCAGGGGAACAGGGGTGGTTGGTAGCTGAGTATGCACTGAAATGGTGTTAGCTGTGTAGCGGAGTGTCTGAGGGAGTTCTGTGCATACTCGGCCCATGGGAGAAAGCGTGCCCAGTCCCCCTGGTTGCGCATGCAGAAGATTCTCAGGAAGCAGCCAATCTCCTGGTTGGCTTTCTCAACTTGGCCATTGGACTGAGGGTGGTAACCTGATGTGAGATTTACTGCCACCCCTAACCTCTCCATAAAGCAGGTTCAAAAACAAGAAATGAATTGTGATCCTCTGTCGCTGACGATATCTTCTGGGGTACCATAGTACCTGAACATGTACTGAAAGAGGAGTTCAGCTGCCTGGGATGCTGTTGGGATGCCTAGTAATGGGATGAGTTTGAGAGCCTTCAAGAAGTGGTCCACGGTCACCATGATGGTGGTGTTCTTCTCAGAGGGCAGGAGGTCCGTGATGAAGTCAATGGCTATATGGGACCAGGGTCTCTGAGGAATGGGGAGGGGGCACAATTTGCCAGTGGGAAGGGCTCAAGGAACTTTGGCCTGAGCACAAGTGGAACAAGAGGCTATGAACTGGTCAGTCTCTGCTAGCATGTTTTCTCACCAACACTTATCCTTTAACATAAGGTGAGTGCGGTGACTGCCAGGATGCCCTGTGATGGGTGACGCATGGGCCCATGTGATGAGTCGCCTTTGAAACTGCTTGGGCACGTAGAGTAGACCAGGAGGGAGGTTATGGGGAAGATTTTGTGGTTGAGCCCTTCTTATTTCTCTGTCCAAGTCCCAGGTGATGGATTGCATGAAGCACTGGGTTGGGAGAATGGGATGGGTTACAGGATATTGGTGCATAGACCCAAAACTGCGAAATAGGGCATCAGCTTTGGTGTTCTTAGAACCGGGGCAGAATGAGATGGTGAAATTGAACCTCGTGAAGAATAATGCCTACCTGGCCTGACGAGGGTTTAGTCTCTTGGCTTTCTTGAGGTATTTCAGGTTCTTGTGGTCTGTGAGAATAGCAAAAGGGTGAGTGGACCCCTCCGGCCAATGCTGCCACTCTTCGAGGGTTAGCTTAATGGCCAGTAGTTCCCTGCTGCCGACATCGTAGTTCCTTTCTGCCAAAGAAAGTTTTTTTGAGAAGAAGGCTATAGGATGTAGTTTCTGTTTCTCACCAAAATGCTGGGATAGGATTGCCCCTACACCTGTATCTGATGCATCCACTTCTACCGTAAACGGTTTTGTGGGGTCTGGATGTTGGTAGATCGGAGCAGATGTGAAGGCTTGCTTGAGATGGTGAAAAGCTTCCTTGGCCTCAGGGTTCCACTGGAGGCGTTTTGGGCCTTTCTTCAGTAGCATTGTTAAGGGGTTAGCGATAGTGCTGAAACCCCTGATGAATTGGTGATAGAAGTTTGCAAACCCCAAAAAATGCTGAAGTTCCTTTACCGAATTGGGTGTGGGCCAGGAAGTAACTGTGGAGACCTTGGAGAAGTCCATGCTAACTCCTTCGGTGCTTATAATGTATCCTAGGAAAGAGATTTTAACCTGATGAAACTCGCATTTCTCGGCCTTGACACAGAGGTGATTTTCGAGTAGGCACTTCAGGACAGCTCTGACGTGCTTCTTGTGATTCTCTTCATCTGTGGAGTAGATCAGGATGTCTTCAATGTATGCAATAGCAAATCTGCCTAGCATGTCCCATAGCACGTCATTGATTAGACACTGGAACACACTAGGAGCTGAAGAAAGACCATATGGCATCACCTGGTACTCAAAACGGCCAGCGGTTGTGCTAAAGGCAGTTTTCCATTCATCGCCCCTTTTGATCCTGATCAAGCTGTATGCACTTCTTAGATCCAACTTAGAAAATGTCTTAGCTGATCGAAGTTGTTCTAGAACCGCAGGTACTAGAGGAAGGGGATAAGGGTATTTTACTGATACCTGGTTCAACCCTCTATAATTAATGCAGGGTCGGAGTCCGCCGCCTCATTTCTCCACAAAAAGAATCCTGCGGAAGCGGGAGACTTGGATGGACGGATATATCATTGCTTCAGGGCCTCTTGGATGTACTCCTCCATGGTGGTGTGTTCTTTCTGGGAGAGGGGGCAGACGCGCCCCCGTGGAGGTGACATGCCTGGCAGAAGATCTATAGCGCAGTCATAGGGCCGATGTGATGGTAGCCCCCTTTCCTTGGATACATTATAAGCACCGAAGGAGTTAGCATGGCCTTTCCTTTGCTAAAGACCTCCTGCAAATCCATGTAACACTCCGGGACGCCTTCCAAGGAGTCAGGTTGAGGACTCTCAACTGTGGTGGAGGAGAGCTTAACTTGAAGACGAGAGATGCAGTTAGTGAAACAAGTTGTAGACCACTGAAGAATTTCCTTGCTCTGCCATGAGATCAAAGGATTGTGAAGCTGTAGCCATGGATAACCGAGAATAAGGTCATGACTTATTTGCTCCAAATTTGCTCCAAATGCAGAACACCTACTTGGAGGTGAAGTGGTGTGGTCCGTGAAGTGATGCGGTCCGTGAAGTGATGCGACCATCTCCTATTGGTTCTCTGTCAATGGACCTAATGCTGAGCGCACTTTGCAATGGGACCATGGGCAAGTTGAGTTTCTGCATGATGGCTGATAAAGTCTCCTTCCGCCCCTGAATCAATGAAAGCACACAGGAGGTGTGTGGAATTGGTCAACTTCAGTAATATTGGGATTTTAAAAGACTTGGATGTAAATTTTCTCATCAGACTCACAAAGCATGTAGAACCTTCTGCTGGAGCTGCACGAGACAGATGAATGGGACAGTGGTTGAGCTGATGTTCAGAGCTCCCACAGTAGAAGCACAACCCCTCCTTCCTCAGTCTCTTGTGCTCGGAACATGACAACCTGATGCATGAAACCTCCATGGGAGAGCTGTCTTCAGTAGCCGTGATAGACTTAACACTTTCCTGGATGGAAGGGTGATGAGCCAGGAGATGATCGAGCTGGATGGCCAAATCGATCAGCGAGTCCAGCGTGAGTTGTTCGTCTCAGCATGCTAGCTTGCTGAGAATAGCAGGATGTCGACCCTGAAGGAAGACAGCCTTCAAAGCGGGCTCGTTCCATCCACTGGCTGCTGCCAGGGTTCTGAAGTCAAGAGCATATTCCGCCACACTTCGAAAACCTTGTGAAATGGTAAGCAAACTTTCACCAATTTCAATACCTTACGGTTCACGGTCAAATACCCTCTTGAACATAGACAGAAACTGCTCATATGATGTCATTTGTTCGTGGTCTTTGTCCCATACTGTGCTTGCCCAGCATAGTGCTTTACCGGAGAGAAAAGAAAGGAATTTAGCGATCTTATGCTTATCGGAGAGATTCAGCATGATGGCGAAATACATAGAGTACTGAAGCAAGAAACCCTTACAAGTGAGGGTATCTCCAGCAAACTTCTTGGGTGCAGGGAGTTGTAGCATGGGGCTAGGAAGAGACTCAGGGTGTAGTAGAAGGGCCTGCGACATCATGGTGGTCAGCTGTGTTAGATGGGTGTTGAGGTCCGTTAGTATCTGTTGATGTTCTCCCAGCAAGCGATCCTGAGCATTCAAAGCAGTCTGCTTCGCCTCTTCTGCTACATCCATAATGGCGAAGCATCCTGTCAGAGTGCAGGCACTTATGGATGTAAATGCAGAGGAGAGCATGGAAGCAGACTGTCAACGAAGCCAAAACAATCGACAAGAAGCAAGGTCAGGAAACAAGCAAGGGTCGGTCGATCAGCAAACAACGTAGAGAAGACGAGACAAAGAGCATAAACAAAGGAAGGCTAGCAAAGGTCAGAAACTCAAAAGACAGCTAGAGAAATACAAGTTTTGGTATGAACTGGGTGGATACAGAACAATACTTCACATTGGAGTGCAGTATGAGTGTGGTTTAAGTAGGAGAGGGGCTAATTGAGGAAATGAGTGTCAGCTGTAGTTAATATTCAGGAGACAGAGGGCGCTGTGAGTTTTGGGGATTGTAGTCTTGAATGTCCATGTTTGTAGTTTGAGTGTCGACAGCAGGTTTACTGACATTAGTAAAAATAAAATCCACCTTTTGATGAAGTAGCTTCATCTCATGCTGAAAAAATTAGAAAAATCCAACCTTTAATTGAAATAAATTTATTCAAAGAAAAAACAAATCCATCGTCAAACAATAATTATTTTCAAGAAAAGCACATGTTCCACAATTATTGGCACCCCTGCATTTTATACTTTTGTACAACCTCCCTTTATCAACACTGAGCCTTCTCCTATACCATTTTACAGAGAAGGGCATCTACATAACAGTTTATTTCATACCACACACAGAAAATACAAAAGGAAAAAAAAAGAAATTTTACATATGTTGGGTATAATGCCACCTAGAAAATAACTACAAAGCTACATTAATACATTAATAACAAGTGTTGCCAGGCAAAACAAACCTCGCCCGGTAGCAGTTATGATGAATATGAAGGAAGATATCACAAAAAAAAAATAGGTACCCTATGGGTACATGTGGCTACTGCTTATAAATAACATTTTCTGATACCATGTCCATACAGTAAATATAGCATATATATTTACTCTCTGAGGCAGTAGCCACAAAAATGAAGCGTAATCCAAAAATGAAAAATTTAAAAATCACAGAAGTAAAATATACCAAGTGTCTGTACTTTATATTAATCTACTCTTACCTCTTACAGTTTTTGAAACTGAAACCTCCGAACCGAGGCTGACATACCCATGCTGTTGCCATGACCAAAACTCTTATTTCCTGGAAATGGCCTGGCGCTACAGCTCAGTGGAACGCACTTTCTCTTTAAAATAAGCATAAACATGTCTGAAAGTGATTTCTTTAGTCTAGTCCATTTATTTAGAATGGTGAATCGAATTGTATACACTCACCGGCCATTTTAATCGGAACACATGTATGTGCATGCGCAGTGCATGATTGTTACACTCTTACATTCTTATAGCACGATGGCATAGTGGCTAGCACCTCTATATGAGGCAGTAGCCACAACAAAAACGATATTGACCTTTTCAGTGACCTTGACCAGATGACCCTCAAAATGTTGGATGTTCTGTTTGAGACCAATGCCCATCTATCCTGAAAATTTCATGAAGATTGATCTAGCCATTTTCCCGGAATATCGTTTACAAAAAAAAAAAAAGAAACCCAACCAAAAACAATACCTCACTCCGCTTACTGTGTAGCGGGCGAGGTAATTAAAATTCTCTGTGGTGATCCCAATACCCCTGCTGATTTTTCTTGCTTATTTGATGAATATGCTCCTTCCAGTTGAGATGATGGTCTGTGACTAGTCTAAGATATTTGATATGATCCTTCTGCATGATTGGCTTTTGATTTACTTTTATAAAAACAATTTTTGGCAATTTCTTTTAAGGTGGATGAAAAATAACAAAGTTTGATTTGTCGACAATCAAAGACAATTTATTTGCACATAACCAGCTATGAACATTTTTCAATTCTTGATTCACTCTAGATTCAAGTGATTCTAGAGATGAATCTGCAAAAAAACAAATTTGAATCATCTGCAAAAAGATGAAAATCAAGCAGATTGGAGCAGTTACTAAAATCATTTACATATAGGAGGAATAGAAGGGGCCAAGAACTGAACCCTGAGGGGACACTGCAACTGATTGCTGCAGACCTTGATGAAATGTTACCCACTGACAAAAATTGGTATCGATTTGATAAATATGAAACAAACCAGTCATGACCAAGTCCATGGATATCATAGGAATATAGTTTGGCCAACAAAGCATTATGGTTCACAGTGTCAAATGCTTTGCTAAGATCAAGGAAAATGCCACAGGAAAATTGGGCAACATTCTATTGCTCTTTGTATTTGGTCTGTTATAAGAAGGGCATTTTCAGTTGAGAAGGCATGGTGGTGTCGTGGTTAGCACTGTCGCCTCACAGCAAGAAAGTTCTGGGTTTGAGCCCAGTGGCCGACAGGGGCCTTTCTGTGTGGAGTTTGCATGTTCTCCCCGTGTCTGTGTGGGTTTTCTCCGGGTGCTCCGGTTTCCCCTACAGTCCAAAGACATGCAGGTTAGGCCAATTGGTGGCTCTAAATTGACAGTAGTTGTGAATGTGAGTGTGAATGGTTGTGTGTCTCTATGTGTTAGCCCTGCGATGATCTGGTGACTTGTCCAGGGTGTGCCCTGCCTCTCACCCATAGTCAGCTGGGATAAGGCTCTAGCTTGCCTGCGACCCTGCACAGGATAGGCAGTTACGGATAATGAATGGATGCAATAACTTGTGTATTTTTTGTGGGATGTGTCCAGATCGTATAAATTTTCAGTGTTTTAATTACAACTTGCAAATTATTGAATGTTTCCAAAAATAATAATATTAAAAAAAAAAACTTGATTCTGAGTTTGATGATAAACGTTTGGATAGTACAGTCTTAGAAAAAAGGGTTCTTAAGATAGTTAACACTTCCAAAAAGGTTTCTACCTTCTCTAAAAGAGACATATGGTAATTGTAGCACCATGATTCTGGAGGAACACTATTTTGTTCCAAATGTGACATGCATGTGTTATGAGAGGAATGACAATAAAAGTCTGTGTGACTCCAACACTGTGATATAGGGTTCTACATAGATCTCAGTCTTTTTCCCAAGAGTTCAATGTATTGTTATATAATATGGGGACAAGTATTTTACTTGGAAATATGCCACTCATATTTTTCATACGCACAACATCCGGGACATGGAGAACCAAATCTGTGACATAAATCTATAAATCTCTCCATGTCATTCGTGAGAAAATTGATGAATTGCTTTGAAAAAAATTGGTGCTTTTTGTTTGTGAATGTGTCTTTATAATAAAAAGAACACATGTTGGCTTGAAGATCTGAAGTGTATCTTCTTGTGTTGAAAAACTCACATTTTTCAAATGAAATACATCGTGGATCTGAGTGACATATTTAAATAATATTCACTGGCTTTGAGTGGTATATCAGCTATAGTCCATTCAGTTAGCATGATATTAAATGAGTCGAAGATGAGTTCACTATCAGGCTAGTTGAATGGAATATATCTGATAGATCATGAAAAAAAGGCATCATTATTATTATTATTATTATTATTATTATTATTATTATTATTATTATTATTAATACAGACTCTTTTTTCAGTTTTTCAATGTCTGTTGGTATGTTTTTCTCTTGTAAACAGAAAGGAACCATCAAGGCCTTCTAGGCCATCAGAGAAGGCCCAAACATATCAGCATTTCAAAGACTATATTCAATTTCTTTCACTCTTTAATTGCTTTCATTCTTTCGTAAATTTCATTATCAATCTTCTCTTCTAATTCTAATTTGGACTCATTTTCTATCAAGTCACAGTTTGCCACTGCTTGTCAATATATAATAAAGTTTTGGTAGCCTTATGGGTGTTCAGCACATCTTTAGTTTCAGTTTTCTATTTATTTATTTATTTATTTATTTATTTCGTGCTTAATTATAACATAGCTAATCCTAGCACTGGATTAGCCTAGTCTTTCTTTTTCTCTGCGAACAAAGAAATGCTTCTGCGTATGCGCAGTAGAAAACCTTCTCATTGGATAGACCCATCAGCTCCAACGTGTGACATCATGTTGTCTAAGTTTATCTTCTTGTGCTGAAAATATTTTCACTTGCTCACTTTGCTCATTCGTGAATATGTTCACCACTCAAAGATAAACTTCATATCTTTGTGCAACTGTGTTATACACACACACACACACACACACACACACACACAGTAGTGCTTGAAAGTTTGTGAAACCTTTAGAATTTTCTATATTTCTGCATAAATATGACCTAAAACATCATCAGATTTTCACACAAGTCCTAAAAGTAGA
>JAOANJ010000005.1:39870568-39880994 GCA_026413345.1 Ariopsis seemanni | reverse complement strand
CTAATTAACACCGCTCTGTGCACCTTCTAAAAATTACACGACAAATAAAATAAAATAAAATACAATAACCTAACAATTAAAAAAAGGGGATTTTTTAAGGAAAATCTGGTGCACCTGAAGCACCCTGTTGTATAATGAGAAAAAAAAAATAGAATAAGCTATTAAAGGTTTGTTAGATTTATTTTTCTTTCTTTCTTTTTAAGTGTGTAGTTGAGGAATGTGTACATACCAGAATCTGATGAAGTACGTATGCTGTCGAGTTCTGGGATTCTGTCACTTCCCCAGCTTTATTCATTCAAGTTTTCACGAATTATATACATAAAAAAAAAACCCTCATAAGGTTTAAAAGGAAACAATTTCCAAGCTGATAAACATCTAGTAAATAAAAGGTCGCCTATGAAACGGTGAATTTACAATTTCGAAATTCTAAATTGTCTGATGGCTCAGTGCGTACACACACGCACACACAGGAGGAAAGAATTCACGCGCCGCACAATGTCGAGTTGCATAAACGCGTGTGCTGACAGTTCATGGTTCAGATGCTGAGCTTAAATTATGTTTTCATTGATGACCGAAAGATTTGACCTCCGAAATTCTGACTTTTAATCAGGTTTTCTATAGACCGTGATTAAAACCTAACACTCAATCATATTTACTAGAAAACACTTTTCATCACTTTTCATATGACAGGATGGCGATTCACTGATTAAACATCAGCCTGTAGTTGATGTTTTAGAGATTTGAAAAGTTTTGAAATATGATCAGTGATGGTGGGAAGAAATAAAAAAAAAATAAATAATAATAATAATAATAATAATAATAATAATAATAATACAGGTGACTTTAATTACCCCTGGTTTTCTTTGATGCCTTTGTTGGTCACTGGCTGTCTGTCCACAGCGGAGAAGTTCAGTGTTTTGTATTCCTCTAAATCCACTGCTCTGCTCTTATTGGTAGCTGAAGTCGTTGCATCACGATGATCATGACGCGCGTCTTCCTGCTTCCTTTATTCGCGTCTTAAAGTCGATCTTGTCGGCGCGAGCGCGAGCCTCGCATCGTCCTATTAGTGAATCGCTGAGACCGAGGACAGTTTCCAGGTAGAGAGAGAGGAGAGGCGCACAAGAGCTCTCTCTCTCTTTCTCTGAGAAATGACAATATTCATGCAGGAGTGAGCAGCTCTCTCGCTTTCTCTCTCTCTCAATCCTGTTCCTCTACTCCAAAGAAGCTCATGTTCAGAGTAAGTACAGTAGCTTGTCCTATCCGTGCAAGTTGCCTTCTCTCTCTCTCTGTTCCAGTTTAGTTGATTATTTATTTCATGTGCAATGTAAACCTACCGCTTTATTGTTAGTAAATAATTCTGATGCATTAATTGATGGTTTACTGCGAGGCGAGCAAGTGCCATTTGAAAGTAACGTGTCCAGTCTTAAAGCTGTTTCACAATGTAGCCTAAACAGTGTTAAACCAATGTACAGTGTGAAACCAATCGCTCAACTAATGAAGACTGTACATTTGCCAGCCCTTTATCTCCAAGCAAGAGCCTGTTTTTAATCATTGCGGCTTTAAGGTCTTGGCCGGTTGGGCGGATTGTGGCGTCCGTGTGGACCTTTTGAGTGTGCATATGCTCAGTATGCGTTTGCTTTCAGTTTGCGTGGAGCGCTTTTCAGTTGCTGGTTCGTTTTACTTTGTTAACAGTTTGCATAGTCTATGTGACAAACAAACCAATAAATAAACAATGTTGGAATCATTGTTGTTTAAGGTTGCGTCATTACGCATGGACAAAACGTGATCATGTTTATCACGCTGTAAAATGTAGTGGGAGTAAAAGTGACTGAGGGACTGGGGGACATTCCCAGTGTCCGGGGTTGATTTGCTGAGAGTCGGTGTGCAGGTGGACAGCTGACAGTGTATTTACGTATCTGACATCCTGCACATGTGTTTCCTGTTTGTTCTTCAAAAATAACAATAATGAAATGTACTGTATATTTGTCTGATATTGTGTTGTTTATTTCAACTTGTCATATTATTTCAACTTGTCATATTCTACAATTATACAACTTTATTTCAACTTGTCATATTATACGCCACTGTATATTTAATATTTACTTGACTTAAATATCGCACTCACATTGCACTATCAGTCAGCTACATTAATCTGATATCAAATTATCAGAACTTTTCTTTGAGCTGAGGACAAGTTGTGGGGCTGTTTTGCTCTTTCAATCAGCATTTTTTTTATTTTTACTGGAGAAAAACAAACTGATTATTTAATATTTTAGTGTCCTATAAAACAGGAATGGAACGACTTTATGCTCATTGTGTATCAAGTGTGTAAGAGTGTATCAAGGAAGTGGCTTGGCTAAATATTATGATACTGATATCTAAAAATACATATATAATTAATTTATTTGATCAAACGAAGACTTGTAACGACACTTTTTTTAAAATTAATTGATAAAATAGTTTTAAAGTACAGCGAATATACATTTTTATCAGGCCAAATCAACGTCATGAAAATACGTCTTGTTTTATGTTTAAATAAAATTATTAGCTGAAAAGTAAATAGAGATGAGATCAAGTGAGTGTTTTCTGTTAAACTATACAGTACGTGATCCTGGTGTTTATGTCAGAACGCTCAAGTGATATTTAAAAATGTATTTTATCTGTAAAAACATGTCTTCTTGAGGATCACATTAAAAAGGCATGATACACTTAATGATAATATGGTTAAATATGTATGAATTATGTCCCTGTAATGTTGTGTGACATAGAAACAACTTTATTCGAGCAATTATTGAATCTTTCTTCCCCTCACCTGTCTCACAGGGATCTCAAGCTGTGTCCAGCTGGCAGGCTTTTAAAATGGCGTAACAACATTTCCAGTGATGCCGGACCATGACAACGCATCCCTCTTAAACAGACAAACTAAGAGAAGAAGAGTTGACATTGGAGTGAAAAGGACTGTAGGTACAGTGTCTGAAGCTTTAGCACATTTAAAAACAAGCAGATTTAGTGCCATGAATCCCCACGGAGCTGAGCAGGATGTCAACTGTTCAGTGGTGCAGCACACAGACAGTGAGAAGTCCAATGTGCTTCACAAGCTGCTGAAGCGGGCCAACTCTTATGAAGACACCTTAGTGACCTTTCCTGGGGCCACCATCATCTCCCAGCTGCTGAAAAACAATTTAACCAAAAATGGGGCAAACGAATCTGACTTCCAGAGCAATGGTCTCTCCAGGACAGGCTCAGAGGTCCACCATGAGGATGCATGTAGCAGCTCATCACAGGACAGCCCTCAGGAGTGCGTGTCCCCTTTCAGCAGGCCTTCCATGGCAATATTTGACAGTGATCGGTTGACAGATGAGCACTTGAAGGCTAAACGCGCCAGAGTGGAGAACATAATCCGTGGGATGAGCCACTCTCCAAATGTCATGCACCGTATAGGTGAGTCTGAGCGTGACGGCGTGCCCCAACCCCTAAGCCCTCGAGAAAGTTATAGGGAAAATAAGCGTAAGCAGAAACTACCCCAGCAGCAGCAGAGTTTCCAGCAACTCATTTCTGCTCGCAAAGAGCAAAAGCATGAGGAGCGCCGTCATCTCAAACTACAGCTCGAGGACATGCAAAAGCAGCTCCGTCAGCTCCAAGAAAAGTTCTTTCAGATTTATGAGAGCACTGATTCTGAGAATGATGAAGATGGGAACCTCTCAGAGGACAGCTTGCACTCTGATGGAATGTACAATCATATCTCTGACTCTGTTACAAACCGCTCAGAAAATGAGATGTCTGACCTGGACCCAGGACATTTCTTGGACCAAGCCAAGTCACTTATTTGTGAGCAAACCATGATGACCGAGGGAGAGAAGCCCAAACGGGAAGACTCTCGAGGAAAAGGTCATAGATCAATGTCCATGCGTGCAGAAGGGAAACAATTAGCAGAAATGCTGAAACAGGAACTAAACACTGCAGTGACCCAGGTGGTGGACACAGTGGTAAAGGTCTTTGCAAAAACCCTGTATCCACTTCCCCAGGACTTCCCAACTGTGCAGACACCCTCTGACCACTTTGTAGGGAATCGCGAGAACCGAAACTTTCACACTACTAACCAGCGTTTACAGTGCTTTGGTGATGTCATTATTCCCAGTCCCCTCAGTTCATTTAGCAACATGCGAGTGCCCAACTCAAATGACCAAACAGAGGCCCTGCCTCTAGTGGTGAGAAAGAACTCCACAGACCAGCCTGGATCTCTACCCACACCTGCAAATCACCACCCTGGTCTTCACCCATCACCATTATCCTCAGCTATGGCCTTCAGTCCTCCATCCTTCCGACATCCTTTTCCTCTTCATATTATGGGTTATCCTTTCCAAAGCCCTCTAGGTGCCCCAAGTGGCCCATATCCAAGCAACGACAGATCTTCTCCTGAGTCTATGGACCTGTCCAGAGAAACCACTAGCCTACGGACCAAGATGTCATCCAACCATCTGAGCCTCCATCGTCCTATCTCACCAACACATCCAGGAAACCCTGAAGGCCTTTCAATATCTCTCATCAAGTCTGAATGTGGGGACCTCCAAGACATGTCTGATATTTCTCCATATTCAGGAAGTACAATATCCTTTCACGATAATTGATTCCCTGACACATTCATGTATTATGCGGTTGCTATTTATTTTAGAACTACAGTAATTCTTCTCCTTGATTATTTTTGGAATTTACAAATGTACTGTAAATGATAAATCTGTATAAACAAGCTTCAGAAAGTTTGCCTGTAGAATTGACAGATTTTATATACAAGATATTTTGTAGGATGGTGAAAAATGATTAAATGGCGATTTGGCTTGAAGAATTTAAATCTATGTTTAAATCCCGTGTTTATTCATGGTCTAAAAGAGTTTATAAAGGAGCTCTCTGCTTGGGGCTTTTAAGTGTGCACTATAGGGCAAAGTGCTGAAAAGCTTTGCCATGACAAACATCTTCTCTATTCTCACATTATCATAGAGAGACTCACAATTCCCCGCCCCTTTCATCACAGGCCATGCGAGACTTTGTACATAAACGCTCAAAGCAAATCATATTTCAAAGCCAGGAAGTAAAAGGCCAAGTGCGATCCTTTGCCAAAAGATCTTAGCATCTTGTGTTTTGAAAGATGAGAAAATATATCTGCCAGGGAGTGAGCATTTTGTTTCAGAGAGATTTTGTAAACCTTGTTTTCACTGTGCTTCCCCTTAATTCACATCTAGTGCTTCAGAGAATATCTGCAAATTGTTGTATTCTTTCTGATCATGAAGAGCTCACTATAGTCGAAAGCACTTCCAGCACTAATAGCTGTTGCCTGGCAGCAGGTCCTTTCTTTTCATCTTTCTCTTTTTTTTCAGATGTGAACAGGTGTTTGCAGGTAGCTGTTTATCTTTTATCCTTTCCTTCTTTACAATCTTTTTTTAACCAAAAAGCTGCTGGATGTCTAACAAGCTTCAGCTATCTATTTTTGTTTAAGAATCAATAGAGCTGATAGAGTACTTTGGATATTTGTGATTATGAATTATAGATTAATTTCTATCAAAATCTAAATCTAACTTTGAAGTTTGAACACAGAATTAAAATGTTATTATTATTATTATTATTATTATTATTATTATTAGTCCTCATACACATGTTGTTAAGCAGGAGCAACATCTCAATATTTGCAGAACAAGACTTAAAAAAAAAAACTTTATACAGATCCCTTTGAATGTCTGACATTTTTATCCTGGACTGAATGATGCTCCTTGTCACGCATCTTTGCATCTCAGGACAAACAGCCTCGTTCATGTTGCCTGTAAGATTTGCATGTAGAGAAAGAGAACAGCTCTGACACGGTGCGCTTGTAATCAGTTGTAGTCTAATGCACTCGCTAGAGCTGAAGTCAGCTGATTTCCGAACAGTCATTGCTACATCTTTTACTTCAAAGCACAGACCTCATATATGTTAAATAAATATGAAAGTTTTTTTTTTTTAAAAGCATGCACTTACCTGGTCATTTACTTTGTATTCATTATTATAATGGGAATCATCTTTATTTAATCATCTATTTTTCCACTCAGTTATTAAAAGAAAGCTTTGTTTCCCCATACTATTTATTTATTTTTAATAAAATGCTAGGTTGAGCTGTCTAATCTTTCATGTTGATGAGCAGATGTCTAGCATTAATTTATGGATTTATCATCCCTATGTTTTCTCCCCTTACACCTGGCAGATGGATCAGATTTCAGCAGTTATAGTTTCCATTTCATGCAACACTGTGAATCCAAATCCAAATTCAGAAAAGACCAACGATGCACACGATCCATGGTTCTGCTGTTTTTCCAGTATCTCATTTGTCTGTATAATGCGCTCACCCTTTCCCCCAGTCTCCTTCATATTCATGTTTGCATTATTTCCTGGCTGACCTTGTTAGTGGCCGGGCTTGTTTTACCCTGAGTCGGGTAATGTTTACCTGCTATTTTGTCATTGCACATATTTGCGTATCCTAGAAACAGCTGTGTGGATGAGAGGTTTCCTTGTAGGAAATAGGCTTTTGTTGATGTAGTTGTTCAAGACATTAATGCTCTATGTCAGAGTATTAGTTTTTTTTTTTTTTTTAGATTAAATAATGAGAGTAGATGGAAATAAAGCTCCTTGACCAAGACAGGTGATTACACTTGCGTCTGGTAAGCCTCAATGCTTAATTAAGGGTTTTTGGGGTTTTTTTTTAGCATTTTCATATGGACATTATTCCAAAGGAATGAGTGAAGCTGATGATTGTGTTTCCTAGTACTTTATACTCCTAATATGAGCCAATTTGTATTCCTGTACTCATTTGTTTTTCTACTTCATTTGCTGTGTTTTCAAGAAATGCTTTGAGAAGAGGCCTTCACTTGAGGAGCCATGCTTCTGAATAGGCCTTCACACCTCTCTCTCTCTCTCTCTCTCTCTCTCTCTCATCCTGTTACCCAGTCATTCATTGCTATTCTTTGCTGTATAGATTATGACAGATGGCAGAAGAGAGAAGCCTAGTGCTCTTTTCGTTTTTCCTATCAGCCTAATGGAGGGAACACCTCCTCTCCTCACCTTGTACAAGGAGGATGTCGGTCAACATGGATTGCATGAAGATTTCCTGCAACACAAACAGCATCAAGTCAATTTCAGTGTACTTATCATGGAAATCTGAATTCTTCATGGCCTTTTTGGTGGATGTAATGCATTCTGTCATTCTAGACAGTTCTGTTTCACGCCTGTACTATGAAATGGAAATTGTAAAAAGTGCCACACTGACTACATAAACTGACTTGAAGGCACCACAGTGATGAATTAGTGCCTCCACTGCACATCACAAGGAGGAGGTAGGCCTATGCTGATCAAACCTCTTAATTGACCTTGCATGGGTCCATTGATTGAGCCCCACATGCATCTTCATTTTGATTAATTATAAAGCCATTAATCTGTCAAGGAAATGGCATGGAGAGTCTACATCGCAGATGTGGCTAAAACTGGAAAAGCTGGTGACACACTGGCTGGGCCAAGAGCCTGTAGGGGCAAAGAGTTATTTGGTTGTTAGGAGTGAAATGTAATGGGAAGATAGCTGCAGAAGATATGGCTCCTCCTGGGACTCCTCACAACACCCATTTGCTTATCAAACTATTTAACTATTTATCTAGAATGGACAGGCAATGCAAATTCTACATAAATAGAGGTTTTTTATTAAGATAAACAAGCATGTATTGGGGCGGCACAGTGGTGTAGTGGTTAGCGCTGCTGCCTCACAGCAAGAAGGTCCGGGTTCGAGCCCCGTGGCCGACGAGGGCCTTTTTGTGCAGAGTTTGCATGTTCTCCCCGTGTCCGTGTTGGTTTCCTCTGGGTGCTCTGGTTTCCCCCACAGTCCAAAGACATGCAGGCTAGGTTAACTGGTGACTCTAAATTGACTGTAGGTGTGAATGGTTGTTTGTCTCTATGTGTCGGCCCTGCGATGACCTGGAAACTTGTCCAGGGTGTACCCTGCCTCTCACCCTTAGTCAGCTGGGATAGACTCCAGCTTGCCTGCAACTCTGCACAGGATAAGTGGTTACGGATAATGGATGGATGGTTTGTGTGCTGGTCAACATTTTCACTTTCCACTTCTGGAAATTCATGAATTCACAGATATTTCTTCCTTACGTTTCTTCATTTGCCAGACTGCCTTCTTCAGATTAGATTTGGAGACCAAAATGGCAAAGAAAACTTGTGCATGAGGTTTTAAATTGTTGATTTGTTGAAGGGCACACCCATGTTTCATAGACTCACAGATTAAACAAAAAGGGGGGTGCAAACTTGCTTTTGACTGTAAATCTACTGGTATCCGAATTGTGTTTTACAAAATTGGTCAGTGCCAATGTTTGACGCCAAAGAGAGCAAAGAACTTACTGTCAGTCAATATCATCCAGCATGTGCAATCAGTGGGACTGTGAATGTTGCACTTGTGACATTCAAATTTGTAGCAATGAAGAGGTGAGTGTTTATTTCTGCCCCGGTTTGTTTGGGTGTGCCTCAGTCTGGTCACATTCACTACTATTATTTTATCTGTTTTACCTCATCGTTTTGTGCAATTTATTATTGATCACATAATTAAAATTGTACATAAATTATATGTCTTAAAAAACTTTTCATGGGACTAATTGCTTATACGGTACCTTTCCCACATCTGTTTTTGTGCCTAGTCTAGAAGGCTCTAAAATGTACTTAGTACATTTTAACAAGACAGCTGCTCAGCCTGTGAAGGTTAATCATAAATAGCCTCTTATCTTCCATGTGTGAAGGTACAGCATACTGAATAAAAGTACTAGTTATAAAAGCGCTGTGTGGCTGTTTCTGTGCCCTTGGCAATGTAGTCACATGGTAATTTGTAAGATACAGCACATAACCTTGGCTCCATACAATTTTGGAGGATGCTGAACAAAAGAGTCAGCAGAAGCACTGATTGGCTGTTCTTGGTTTAAGAAAAAAAAGAGCTCAGTATCCAGGCTAGATTCAACAAAGACCATGGATTCTATCTATACCAGAATCTGGTATAATCTAGACTTAGAAGCCCTGACCTTATAGACATTATTCAGATGGCAGAGCTCAAATCAGTCCTTCAACTGCCAGTGATGAAAGATCACAGATTACAGTATCAAAACTGCACTGGCATTAAGTGAATGTTGTTATATAAATGGGATCCACAAGGTGTTAATTTATTTAAGGTAACCTAATGGACAAAACATCACCATTATTGTTTATATTATGTAATATGAAAAACATTAACCCTACTGTTAACCATACTTCAGCAACCACTTTATTCTGGTCAGGGTTGCAGTGGATTCACATCCTCTCCCAGGAACACTGAACATGATGAGAGAATACACCCTGGATGGGGGACCAGTCCAATCCAGGACACCATGCACACACTCATTCACACCTATGGTGAATTTAAAGTAGCAACTTCAACAACATGCAGATGGAAGGTGGTGGAAAACCACAGAAACTGAAACTAATCCAAACCACACAGACAGTAACCCAACCTCAAGAGCCAACTGAGTATGCTGAAGCTGTGAGGTGGCAACACTCCCAATTTGCCTATTTGCCTTCATGCCTAAATGCCATTTATAACTTGATAGTACTGATATGGAATTTGATATGAAGGATTTGACTGGTGTCCCTTCTGCTTTCAGAAACCTTGGAAAGTCTGGCTTACGGGTGTCATGTCTAGGGCTGGGTGAGTACTGTCAAATGTCCTTTTTTTCTGAAACATATTATTACTGTTTTCTGTCTTTCATCATGGCTTTCCAATATCTGTAGCTGACAAGTTATTGGGTAATTGAGTAGGAATAAGATGTGTAGAATTGTTACTTTGAAAACAGTTTGTTCCCATGTTCTGACAGTATGTGGGATCTTTGCAGGCACATGGGTAACTTTTGGAGGTCAAATCACAGATGAGGTATTGTGTAATTCTTTAAGATCATCATTCTGTACTATACACTACCGACTGTTAAATTGGCAATTAAAATTTTATTGAAATATGTACAGAGAGAAAGTTATTCCCAGTGGCAGTACACAGAAACTTTTAATTTATTTTCTGGGCTGCGGATTTAGATTATCAGAATGTGCATTTCATATATTTGGGGTTACCATTTTTTATCCACCGCTGGCCGAAAGGCCCGAAGGGGGATTATGTCGTGGTGATTTCCGTACGTCCGTACGTCCATCCTGGGAAGGTTGCTCATCTTCTGAAATCAGCTCCTCTCACAATTTTTGGAGGAATTTCACAAAACTTGCCAGGATTCTTTGTTATATGTCGGTAGTACGCATATTCTAATTTCATTAAATCAGTCACATTTTACCAGAGTTACAGCCCTTGATTAACAAAATTATACTTTGACAATTTCATGAGAGTGTGTTTTCC
>JAOANJ010000005.1:39384678-39395218 GCA_026413345.1 Ariopsis seemanni | reverse complement strand
ACGCTCAGTATAATATGTATTTATCACAAAAATACATGCATGTATTTATTATTTTGAAAACCCACCAGCCGACTGATTTGGCATGTTTTAATTGTGCAACAGCAATGACGTAAATAATGCCATGGCGGAGTAGTGTCCCAAAGTGTTTTTTTTTTTTTTCCATTTTATCACTGAGCTCATTATATAGTCCTCTATATAGCAATTCCCTATATAGTGAGTAGGGAGTAGTGAACGAGTGAGTGATTTCGGACACAGGGTTAACCTATTTTATCCCTATGTGTGACTAATATGCCAAAGGCTGGCTATGGGATGGTCGGTCGGTCGGCTGGCTGGTTCTGTGTAGGCTCCATGTAGCCTTAAAACATAGGATTAAATTATGTCAGGGCAACTATCGGTGTCGACATGAACACAAACTGTTGTTGACCTGTTCAATAAACTTAGTCGGGGCAAATAGACCCCCACTGTAGATATTCATCAAACCACTCGAACTTTTGAGCTCGGCTGGTGCACTGATCATACAGGCCCTACGCTGTAAATTCAACATAACCAGGTTACATGGAGCAGGTTTTGTGCATCAATATAATTCAGTAGGTTACATTGTTGATGCATTCTGTATACACACCCATGGTTGATGACTTACCATCTGTTTTCGTCTTGAAAAATCCAACAATAATGGATTGTTTTTTGAAGTCATTTTCAAACCAGTTCAGAATGTTGGCGCTTAGCAAAATTTTGCATGTGCAGCGATCAATTATGTCCCCCCTCCTGTCTCCGTCTTCAGATGCTGCAAGTCACGTCCCAATCTGTTTCAGTCAGTCATTTTCTATTAATCTCTTACTGTTTTTGAGGGCGAAAATACCCGGGGCTAGGCTCAAAATACCCAGGGCTATAGCCTCGTGTGATAGGGCCTAACGACGCCGCTGGATTTCGTATTTATTGATTTTGGGGGGAAAAACCCTTCATGTGACCTGAATGAGGATATTGAAGGTTCTGGGATTTATTTCTTAAAGCATGTGTATGAGCCCTATTGTGAATCATTTTGAAGTCAGGTTTATTTTATTTTATCCCTCATCTATCCCCAATGAGCAAGCCTGTAGCGATTCCCTCAGACGACATGAGGGAGGAACCAGACTCAAAAGGGAACCCATCCTCATTTGGTAGATTAACACCAAAATTAGGTCTTCAGTTACATTTTGTAGTAGGTTTAAACAGCTGAAAAACTATTGCAGTTAACTTGAGGATCCCTGTAGAAAGCGTGTTTGGTTACCGCGTCTAGTGTGCAGTGAAATAGCAACTGAGTGCTTATAAGCTTCACATTAAAGCTACATAGATAAAGTTGTAGGTATCCTGTCATGTGCGCTTGTAATCAACTCGGCTTATGATTAATCATGAGACATTCTTACATTTAAAATGGGTGCGTTAGAGACGAGAACACACTAAGGTTGGGAAATAAAATAATAAAATGTGCAGGGCCTTTACAGTAAGCATTGGGCGTGTCTCTGCAGGGAACTTATGAGTGTATTACAGCAGTTGTTAAGATGACACTGTGGCACGCAGAGGATGTGGAAATATTTCTTGATATAGTGCCATAATCCAGGTTTGTGGTTGGCTTTGTGTACGTGTTTGTATCCATATATGGTAGGAATGCCAGAAGAAACTTGAGCACAAGCTGGGCTTGGACTCGTACCTGCTGAAACCAGTACAGCGCATCACCAAATACCAGCTCCTCCTTAAGGTACAATCCCACAGCAGATTCCAGACAGCGTGCACATCATACCACAGGCTTCCTGTAATAGTGCATGTCCGTAAATGTTTGCATGTTCTACTTGGTGCTGTTGTTGGTTTAGTTCTAGTAGTACACATCATGTTGTACAGATCATCTTATTGTTTGTTTATTACAATATCAAAGTCATGCGTCAATTTTTGATGAATTATTTTGATGAATTTCACAGTCATCTTATTTAAAATGTTTTATTTAAATAAACCCTCTTTTGTTGGACTTTTTTTTTTTCCCCTCTCTCTAATTGTAAAGTGACCTCGGGTGTGAGAAAGGTGCTATATAAATTGAAATTATTATTATTATTATTATTATTTAGTGTTTTGTATATTTAACGCCGTTTCAATTTAATTCGTTGTTTAATTTCTAGGGCAGCCTTTCTCAACTGGGGTGCCACGGCACCCTGGAGTGCCATCTGGCTTCGTTAGGGGTGCCGTCAAAAAATTATATATTCTAACATTGAAATAAATAAAATGGATTAAAATTCTAACAAACGATAGTTACACTAATGCAGATCATCGCCGCCTTATGCATCATCAAAATTTGTCTCACGGCCCCCTTTCCCATGTCACAACGTCACTGCCGGGGTCAGCGTGACTGTGTATATTTTATATGGGGGTGCCTTGAGAACTTGTATACTTCTGAAGGCTGCCGTGACAAAAAAAAAAAAAGGTTGAGAAACACTGACCCAGCATATCCAGGGTGTAATCGCACCGCACCGCAGACCCTGGGTTCCTGGGAAAGTCCTTTAGACAACTAGGCCCTGAGCAGAATAAAGCAGTTACTGAAGGTGGATAAATTAGTTAATATTAAAATTTGTGCATTTCATTGATTGGGTGGTGTTTGATGACTTGGTACAACAACTGGGTTTCCATTGCAGTGTTGCACAAAATGGAAGCAAATTTTTTTTTTTTTTTAAAGTCTACAAAAACAAATGGTCTGTGTTCCCAATGAGCAATGTTACGCGATTAAAGTTGGGTTACCTTCTGTCGTGACGGTCAGTCGGATTGCTGAGACCTAATATTTGGCACTGGACTTTGATTGCATCCATTTCAACATTGTGAAATACTGCTTTGCCAAATCGTCTGAAAAACCACCTCAGGTGAGCATACAAAAGTTTTTTGCAATATTTGATTTTTCGAAATTCACAGTACTCATTTTTAGTTCACAATTTCAAGCTGTGCATTAAGTGGGTTGATGGGAACCCAGCTAACGTCTTTTCTACGCATGGGCATGTTAAGCATTAGCTCTTTTCTATCCCTCCATTATCTATACCACTTATCTGCCAGGGTTGCAGGGGAAGCTGGAGCCAATTCCAGCTAACTTTACGAGAGAGGCAGGGTACACCCTGGGGAATCTTCTCAAAGCCTCTTTGGTCTGATTGCTGCGCAATGTACAACAGCTCATGGTGGTGTACCTACATAAATTAATGGAATATAGCAGACGCTCTTAACCAGAGCAACATACAATATACCCAGAGCAACCTGGGGAGCAGTGGGTTTTAGTCCTAAAGCTGCTTCTCAAATCATTAGGCTATAGCTTCCCTTCATGGGGAACAAACCCATGTTAAGGTCTCGATAGCCATACCCAGTTAAAACAAAAGTACATGGACTACTGTTGTCAAATATCAAGGTACTAAATCCTTTCAATATGAATGTTCAGGTTACCACCGACAACTTTTGTCAGGAGTCAAGTAGACAGGATGACGAACACCGTATTTGCAAGCAGAGCGTGCTTGAGATACCCACAAAGATGGGCTCAGAGTCCCTTAACTATTCACCCTCATTGCAAACGTACCCCAGAGTGGACCAGAGTGTGGTGAGGTGTTGGCATAAGATCCGACACCCCATGCTGCTGGAAATGATGAGTTTTTGTTTTGGAAAGGCCTGAGATGTTAAATTGCAGAAGGAGGGCAGGGTTAGAACCACTATGAGAAGCACAATACAGCACTTTATTATTCAGAAATGCTTTATGTGAATTAAACAAACCAAAACGTACAAACAAATTGCAGGTCACAAATTAAAACATACAGATAAAGTCAGGTTGATGGTGAAGGCTCTTTGTGCACCACAGGCAGAATCCAGAGTCCATGTATGGAAGCAATCAAAAAAAGTTGAACTACTAAGGGATGCGAGAAAATGAGCACTGTTCTGCAGAGGCTGAAACTGGGCACAATTAAAACACAAAAGCACAACGCAATGGAGGTCACTCAGACTGCTCTTTGCTCTGACCTCAGGACAGAAATTGTATCAGGGCAAACTTCTCTAACAGTGGACTAAAGGGTATGTCATGGCAAACACCAAAAAAAGGAATACCTCCGTTATAAACAGAAAAGATAAAAAAGCAAGAGGTTATTTTATTTGCTTCTGATATATAGATATATTACTTAGCAAACTGCTATAGTTTGTTTTAAAAATAACCAGGTTGAACAGCCACCAAATGCCACATCCATTAAGTGAACCAATGTATAACATATGACCATCTAGAGTGAGCACAAAATGATTAGCAAATCTGAGCACACGTACACCAACATCATTTTAGACATAACTAAAAGACTGTACAAATATACACTAGCTATATGATTACATGAAATTCAGGAATACCTGTAATTCTAATAAACACTCATCCAGCCACATAACAGTGGCTAGACGTACATTAAGTATTTTTGTGAAACTTTCAAAGAAACAAAGTAAAGGCAAAACATATTCTACTGACTGGAGCATTTTAAGTGTTATCTTTCCCTAACCTGAGGAAAAGCTCCTTCTTGCCTCCATTTCAGTAATCTAATTTAACACTCATCTCTACATTATCAAAAGTCTGACTTTTTGCCTTTAAAATGGCTTCGGAAAGTTTATGCAAGTATCCCATCTCACTGCCCGTAAGCATGGTCCACAAGTTCAAGTGAGGCAGCACTGCTGAGGTCTGGGAAACACGTGAACTCTTTGCATTAGCATTTTTTTTTTTTTTTTTAAACTGTATTTAAATATCAGACCTGTTGCTTGCCAAGGCACCTGATTGTCCAGACTGACCCTCTTCTTTGGGCCTCTCTTTTTTTTGCAGCTGGTCTAATGACCCGTAACCGTTTTCACCATTGAGAGAATCCTCCGGGCAAGAGTCACTTGTATTCTCTTCAGTTTTTACCTCACTAACTATCTGGTTGTTCCACTTGGAGTCCGTATGTTGTGCTTCCTTGAGATCTCTCTCGTCATCACTGTCCGAGTCCACAGAGATGGGCTCTGAATTTATAAGTCCCCCAGGTTTTAAAAGTGTCTTGACTGACTCATTGCAACTGTACCCTCGGGTGACCTTTTGACCGTTAGAGTGCGGTGAGGTATTGGCAGTAGATCTAGCTGGCACCCCATGCTGCTGGACATCACCGTTAGTAATAGCTTGTTGCTTAAGTCGTCTAATTGCATCGGCAGATCTGCCTATGAAATCCCTAGAGGTCCGACTTTTTTGCTCGCTTTCATGGGTTTCAAAGTAACACTCGGCCTCAAAGTCCATCACATGCTGTAACTGCATGACATGGTGCATTCTGAATCCAAGCAAAACGCTAACTTTCTGTTTTTCACAATCACGGACACACTTCCTTCTTCGATTCGCAAAATGGCTCGAAACATCCGATTTCCACAGCCAAAGACTGGACGCTAGCTTGTCCACTTCTCGGCGAGTGGGGTATGGCTGCTTGTTAAAGTATTGGGTGAGAAAAGCCTTGCGAGCCTCATAGGACTCATTCTCGTGGCCCTTTGGGTTTAAGGCCAATACAACAGGTTCCTCTTTTTGCTCAACTAAGGCAAGTGGGCCTGACTGATTATAGTCTTCTGGCCCTACTTTGCGTTTCTTTGGGTCAGTTTCGCCATCGTTTTGAAAGCTGGCCCGTTTTAAGGAAGCTCCCTGAGCCTTGACGAGCCGAGAAGTTGCAGAAGACCTGCTGTCCTGGCCGTTTTGAGTTTTGCCCACGCCCCGGCAGTGCACTAGATGCAAAGTGATCGTAGAGGCCGTCATGTTACTGGTGTAGACACCAAGGCAATGTATGCACTTATAGGTGAGCTTTTTCTCCACTGGATGTACTGTCTGGATGACCTGATGTCTCTCCCTCAAGTGGTGTGCAAGGGAATCAGAGATAGGGCCCTTCAGAATGGAGAAGCAGAGTGGACAAAGGGTCTTGCCGACATCTCTCTTATAGGGAACAGCTGTCTGTGGTCCACTCTTAACAACTGTTGCATCTGGAGTCTCAGTAGGCATCTTTGGGAAGCGTGAATTTGGAGGCTTATTTCCCTGTATGGTGGGTGAAGATTTGTTTTGGGCATGGAACGCCACAGACTCTTCAGGAGCATCCCGCATATTATAAGTGGTGACAATCAGTTGGACGTTCTTGGGGTTTCCCTGTTGAAGGGTGAGATCAAAAGTCAGTGGGGAATCGGTGCGTAGCCCAACAGACTCATTGGGATGTGACCCTCGCATGTGTACAACCATCTTCTCCACATCGTTAAAAGTAGCCCTGCAGTGTGGACATGATAAACCGTGGATTAGCATATGGTTGAGTAGCGTGTCGCTAGGCAGGTAGCGGTTGCAATATAAGCATTTACTGGTGAAGTTGTGGATCTTCATGATGTAGTTGGCCACTGCTGGCACTTTTTCAGCTTTGTGTTCCTTCTCAAAATGAGAACTGTACACATTTTCTGGAAACAGCTCATTACAGATTGTGCAGATCTTCCATTTCTGTGTGTAAGATGTGCCCAGGACAGAGATGCCTTTCCTGGAAGTAGCTGATGTTACGCTAGCAGCAGCTGCCTGTATTCGTGAGGTCAGTGGAGGAATCTTGAGAACAGAAGAAGCAGATGTTGATGCAGAAATTGGACTGCGTAGACTATTAGAAGAAAGTTGAGGTCTGGATGTTTGGGAATGGTGGGTTGCTGAAAGTTGTGCACTGCCTGGCAAAGCGATGCGCACTTGCTGTCCTCCAATAGACACCGCCTGAGTGCCAGATTTCAAGCCAAATGTACCAGACTTCAAATTAACACCTGATAAAAGCCGATTGGAGTTCAAACTCCCTTTAGGAATTACAATACGACTTAACTGCTGTGTAGACAATGGCCGTAGCCCGGATGTCCCCAAAGTGCCCTTGGGCGTAGCAGTCGGGACACTTTTGTCTCCATGGGATTTCGGGGCCACCATTATAACAGGCTTGGCACGAGGTACCACAACATTTGTATGGCCAATCATGGCAGTAACTTGGTAACCAATGCGCTCATGGTCCTCGATGACGTGCTGCACTAGTGCCTCATAAGTACGGGGCACAAAAAGGCAGCGCTTACAGTGGATGGCTGAGCTGTTACTAACACCTGCAGGGCTATTAGAATCTGTAATGCTACCTTTGCCTGTATCAGAACCAGCTGTTGATCCATTCGTAGTAGCGGTCTTCTCACCGGGTTTAGCCAAATATGGAGCAGCAACATGTTGGAAGTGTTCCCGATAAATATGCTTGCGCACCACATTGTATAGTGGGTCCCTATAAGTGCATTTCTTACAGTAGTATACTGCCTGCTCCACACTGTCTCGAGGCTTGTCCAGGCGATTACCATCCTTCAGGCCTACTATTGCGCCTTGGAGACCCCCAGTCCTCTGGCGCACCGCATTGTTCGGTATGTGAAAGAGTCTGATGTGTGTCTCCAGGGTCTTCTTGTTCCCATTGTAAGTGCAATATGGGCAGTTAAGGAGGATACGATTCTCAAAATCCTCACTGTGGACATTACGGAAGTGGCTCTTATAAGCAGAAAAGAACTTAGAAGAAAATGGGCAGTCTGAACAACAGAATGGCTTTGACCGGTAGTCCTAAAAGAACAAGAATGGAAACATTATTAATATTTATTAAAAAAAAAGAAAAAAAAATGTAATTAAGCATTTGGCTGCTGCTTCTCGAGTCTGCAAAACAAAGTAGCTATACTCACTTGTGTTTTTGTAAGAGAAGGATCCCACATACACACATCATCCCATGTGGTGTTCTTCACATAGAACTCATTGGGCACAAAGTCTTTATAGTCCTGCAGTGGAAAATGGAAAGGGGGGGGAAAAAAACTAAACTCAGCGTTTCTATTTTTGGAAAGAGTTTTTCTTACATCTGGACAAAATACAAAAGTATTCATGTAATAGTGTATGGAATAGGCACTTGTAAGAAATTACCATTAGGCTACCTACTTCTACAGACTACAGTATTAAAGTTGCAAGAGGAGGCGTCTTTATACCACTTTGGATGGTCTACAAATCTAGGATATGCAGTCTGGCTATCTTGCAGTATGGTTTGACACTATTATGGTTAGTGCTGGGTGATTATTTTCAGAATGAGGGTGTCTGCATAAGACTTGTCCAAGCAGTCTGGTGGCTGCTCTGTTTGGTAAATGTGAAACATAGCTCTGTGTCGTACTGTCCAATTACAACACAGACTAAAGGAAGCCCACCCCTCTTTTGCATGTCAAAGCATAAAACCTTCAACAGGCATATCAGACGCTCGTTGGCCGTGGTGTGAAAAATGAGCATCTGCATGCACAGTTAAGTTTCCAAATCCGTCACTGCTTAACTCGAACATTTTCTATCGTGAATACCATCATTAAAAAGCTCATCTCTGCTTTCCAAAGAAATTTATCCTGTTAAGCTCTGTTCAGTACTTTGGGAGCAACAGCAGGTTGAAGTTGGCACAACAGAGTAAAAACTCTGCTCGCATGATGTCGGGAAACTGCCGGTACTTTTTGAGGCACGGGAAAGCAGTCAGGCGCTCTCCCTCTCCTGATTGGTTTCTGACTGGATTACTTGTGAATATCAAGGAGATAACTTTTACAGAGATGTTCTCTAGCTCTCATGTTTTCTGATGAAGTGTTCAGCAAAATTTTCCATCTGCTAGTTTTGATGTTATGATTCACAGAAGACTCTGAAGTGAATTTTCATAGCTTTACCTACTTATTTGCTCAAATCAAACTGATTCATGTAAATAACCATTTTAGAATATTACTGTGGTTGTTTTGATGAAAAATATTGAGATCTTAGTGGTCGGAATGAGATTTAAAAAAGCCAGAAACAATGGCAGATGTGAATGGCATACATTCATTAGAAAACTGCCATAATAGTAAGCCATTTTTTCAATCTTTTATTTGTAATATCTCAAGAACGGATAAACATTTTGTTTAAAAAGTATGCTGTTTAGCATTCAATTCTGAATTCAATGACCGCAGTTTCAATCAATTTGGATTGAATTCTCACCTGATATGCCTACCTTCAATGAATCTATAAATATATCCATGACTAAATTCAATAAATTAAAAAAAAAAAAAAAAAAGTCCCTGACAACATGGTTTAAAATGCTTAAAAATTGAACGTGAAAGGTCAATAGATACCAATTTTCAATGGGAGAATCAGTAAATGTGCACATTTTCCTACAATTTCGTTATAAGCCAAAGCTAAACAGCCGATCAGAACAGTGTGGGAGTGTCAGAACACATCAGTGTCTCCCAGTGTCAACAGTGCTGGTGTTAAAGAAATGTGTAGGAATGACAGAGCCTCCACAATATTTTTTTTGTTTTAACACGTGAGTCATGAGCGTTGCATGATGTGTTAGTGTATTTCTGGCAGCACAGCACTTGCAGAAAGCAAAAATAAGCTCAGAAATTGTAGTGTTGGCATTTCAATGTGCCCATGTGTCAGTAAGTAAAGAGTATTAGGAAAAATAAAAGGAAAAAAAAGGGACAAAAATACAGCCTGCCAACCTTTTTACAATACAGTAGTGATCATGATTCTCTCAATCACAGTCCAGCGACTTGGACATTTCTCATTACTTTAACCATTTAAACACTGCTCAGTACTCCAGCCAGTTTATTTTACCAAGGCACCATCATCCTGCCCTCAAATACCAACACCATGCCCAAATTTGTACGCACCCTGCTCATAAAAGTGTCCTTGACATATGTTCCGCCATAGAAACAAAGTGTGCCCCAACAAGTACTAATGAACAGTGTCAACTTTCAGTGGAAGTAACGCATGTTGCCCAATCGCAGCACACTATCAGCATGGGACATAGTAATGCTCTGTCAAACATTGTTTTATTAGCAGAGTGCGCATACCGAAGAGAATATGGTAACGCATCGACCTTCTTTTTGATGGCTTCTGTGACCGTAGGGAACCAGATCGTGAGTGCAAGGCAACATCTCTCAAACACTTAACCATCGGACAACGAAATTTGTATTATTTACATAAGATAGATGGATTTTTACCTAGCACTTATTTTTAATTTACTTTTTCAAAAATATAACGTAAAATATTCACAGCAGAGTCAGTTTTTCCCTTCACAAATTTCCAAGACAATATGCTGGTGGGGAAAAAAAAAAACAAAAAACCTCGAAACACTGTAGTTTTGGTGGGACTCCCTGACACACGCATGCATCCAGGTCACGAACAATTAGTTTTGAGTGTTTCTGCTACTTTTTGTTTTTAATACTTATAAAGCTTGGTACTAAAATACTTCTAGTACCTTGCTTTCTTACAATCACAACGATACAACCGAAAAAAAGTACATAACCATTTTGGAACTGCTTGAGGAAAAGTTGCAACAAAATGGTGAGTTATCACTTTTATCCTTTGAAACTGCAATGCGAGATTTCTCGATGGCTGCAAATGAATTACGCTTATTCAAGCTTATAGTGCATATCACGGGTAAATTCAGGAGCAAGATCAATGTAATTCTCCTATTTTATATTAAACTTTGGTCAAATATCT
>JAOANJ010000005.1:38861680-38872674 GCA_026413345.1 Ariopsis seemanni | reverse complement strand
ATATAGGGTTTCCATGATTTGCAAATCTTCACATTCTGTTTTTATTTATGTTTTACACAGTGTCCCAACTTTTTTGGAATTGGGGTTGTATTTTAAAAACTGCTGAAATCCTGGGGTTTTCACACACAACAGTATCTAGAGTTTCCACAGAATGGTGTGAAAAACAAAAAACACTGAGTGAACGACAGTTCTGTGGGTGGAAATGCCTTGCTGACAAGAGAGGTCAGAGGAACATAACCAAATTCGTTCGAGCTACCAGGAAGGATATAGCAACTAATAGCAACTCTTTACAACCATGGTGAGCAGAAAAGCATCTCAGCATGCAAAAGCAGAATACCACATTGGGTTCCACTCCTGCCTGCCAAGAACAGGAATCAGAATCAAGAACGAGTTCCTATTTAAAGTGCCCAGTTAGTGTAAATGAAGCACCAATTCTGAGATAAAAAATAAAGATAATGAAGAAATGTTTGAAATTGCTGTTAAACCTCGGACACATCAATGCATGTTATATTTAAGTGTTATGAATGTAATTGGATAAGACCTAAATTGAATAAATTCAGTGTGGCTGAGTAGTGAATAGAAGGGCATTAAATGGTTACTGGATAAACTGTATACAGTAGTTTTGGTAAGGTATCATATATGACATATCAAAATGCATATCAACTGAAAAAGGGAGATTTACACCCCTATTAAGTATGTGTGTATACTACACTACTCCTCACCAGTCTCTCCACCTCCTGTTCACGTAACCTCTCGTCTCTCTGTCTCTGATGGTAATCTCGAAGCTCTTTCTTGCTGCTTAGTGAATTGATGCTGCCTGTCCACTGGCCCATCCTTGGACCTACTCCTCCTTTCCCAAATGAGAGTGTCCTCTCGAGGCCAAGATAATTTCTCAGGGATGTTAAAGTCACATCTGGAGGGTGGTCAAGGGATGGGAGGCTGCATCTTGACCTGGGTGAGCGCTGAGGAGGCAGAGAGAGGGAAGGAGCATCCCCTCGATACAGCCTGGGAAGGGAACGACTGTGTCCTCCTAACCCATTCAGAGAACCAGTGGAATATTTCCTCTGGCGAGGGGGAGGATCATTAATGGCATCTCCATCTCGTGCTAGAAGTTTTCGGCCCAGCCTAGGACTGGAGGGCATGCTTGCAGCTCCACTAGGGCCACGGTAGTATACATTAAAAGCATCTGATGTGTAGGAGGTACTATTCCACATGGGGAGATCAGATCCAGCTGTGCTGGGTCGGCAGCTGTCAAACCATTGAAAGTGTGAAAGGTTGTTCTGAGATTGGTGGAAGGTGTGAGTATGGGTGTAGACTGGGCTTATTGGGCAGTCTGAATGATGAGTGGAATGAGGCATAATGAGACTGTAGGAGGAAGGGATTCGAACTGAGAGGGACAGATGCTCTTGAAGGAGTGATTTAGTGGAATGAGGACTAGGTGGAGGGGACAGGCTGAGGTAGGGGTGGCGCTCTGCATTAGCCCGTATGCTAGCTTCCACAGCTGCCTTCCTTCGCTGCAAGCTGTCCATCATTTCTTGGAGTTCCTCTTCTGACCGGGTGCCTCGAACATTGGAGTTGCTCACAGACCCACCACTGGCGTATATCTTTCCACAATCTGATAGCAAAAACATGTTCAATTCATAAAAGGTCATCATATCCTGTTAGACAATTATTAATGTATAGACCCCTTGCGGATGACATAATGCATTATGTGATAATTTCTCCTGAGTGACAACCAGACACTGTCTTTCCTGTAAGCAAGGCTTAATCTGTCTTAAATATGATTCATTTCTGCTTTTTTTTTTTTGGTTGTTCCAATCATTCAAATAGAGAAAAAGAGAAAAGGTATTACCATCTCCCTGGAACTTTGTCTTGAACTTCTGACTGTGGCTTAGGAACTTGACTTGGGCATTTCTTTAGAAAGAAAATATCTCTGATCCAGGAGGAGGAGATTTTTTTTCACAGCGGTGAGAAGAACCCAATATGCCTTTTTATCTGTAACTGTCAATGAATCCCTTTGATTCTTTCTAGATTCAACAGCCCACAACATTATTGTTATGTGAGAACAGCTCTCTCTAAGGGCCTGCCATACAGTCACAGTGTGTGGGCACACTCTTGCCATTTTTTTCACTGACAATCCACGGAGTTAAAGGCTTTTTGGTCATGCTTTGCAAGTGGTTAACCTGGAATAGGATATAGGTTGTATTCAGACACATGACTTTTGGTTGAGAGTTTACTTCTGGTGAATGAACTGGTGTGACAAACCAATTTGGCTGCCGCTATGTAAAGAGCTAGTGAAACCGTCTCCAACTATTTTTGCAGTTTAGAGGCCAATGCATGGTCAAGATGCCTTCAGAAAGTTGCTCTTTGCAATGGGATAGATCCTTACACACTAATAAAGAAGGATTTTTCTGATGATTTGAAAATTTATCTGTCCATTGAGTTCCCTGACATCTCAAACTACCTGGTGCTGCAGACATCGTTCAACATGGACAAACAGATGAAAGCCTGGAAGAGTATGGAGGCCTACAACTTTTTATATGTGACTGGGTTAAAGATCTGGGGATCAAAACACTACAAGATAAATCCTGTATTGTTTTTGCCCAGCTAAGTAGCATTTTTGGTTTTTTTTGTACGTCTTTGCAGGGGTTGCTAGGATGCTACAAGTTTTATTATAGGGTATAAACAAACCACAGCTGCTCAATTCTCAATCCTCCCTGCTCTTCTCTTCCAGAAAACAATAAGGTTTTTTATTTTTTATTAAGACAGAGAAAATGCAGTGAGAAGGTACATTCCAACATCTATGTCACTAACACTAGGCCAAAGATCGTCACTCCAATCATTTCAAGGAATTTTGTACAGATCATAACCACTAATAAACTTTAATTTCCACGTATATCTATCCTTTACTTCTTTCTGACTTAGATTATCCAAGTAATCCAGTAGTAAAGTTTTTTTAGCTGTAGTTTTCTTCAAACTACAAATGTCTGACATCTTTAAGATAGCTTGTATTCAATATGTAAACAGAGTTAATTTGTCCCTCAGGGCAAGGGTAGCAACAGTTGCTATGTAAGTGTGATGTCAGTGCAAGGGGTCTATAGAGGGACTACATTCTAGTCTATTGCATGCTTTTCAGTGAAATTATTGCTAACACTGAAATCTATCAAATACCAAGCAAACTTGATTAGGAACAGATTTTTCAGGAAGCTAAATAAAGCTATAAACTTTTTTACAATCAAGCGCTGAGGTGTATTAGAGTATACACTCACTGTCCACTTTAATAGGAACCCCTGCACAATGGCTCATTTACACAGATATCCAATCAGCCAATCATGTGGCAGCAGCACAATGCATAAAATTATGCAGATACAGGTCAAGAGCTTCAGTTAATGTTCACATGAAATATTAGAATGGGGAAAAATGTGATCTCTGTGACTTTAACCATGGTATGGTTGTTGGTGCCAGATGGGCTGGACTGAGTATTTCAGAAACTGCTGATTTCTTGGGATTTTCACATACAACGGTCTCTAGAGTTTAGTGGCAGTGAGTGACGGTTCTGTGGGAGGAAACACTCTGTTGATAAGAGGTCAGAGGAAATGGCCAGATTGATTCGAGCTGCCAGGAAGGGCACTATAACATACACTTTACAGCCATGGTGAGCAGATAAGCATCTCAGCATGGAGTATGCAGAGGGTCTGCAGGCTGAAATACCTTGTTGTTGAGAGAGATCAGAGGAGAATGATCAGACTGGCCTGAGCTGACAGGAAGTCTATAGTGACTTAAATAAGCACTCTTTACAACCATGGTGAGCAGAAAAGCATCTCAAGATGCACACCACATAGAACCTGGAGGTGGATGGGTTACAACAGCAGAAGACCTCATTGGGTTCCACTTCTGTCAGCCAAGAACAGGAATCTGAGGCTATCATTGGCAGAGGCTCACCCAAACTGTTGCAGATTAAGGGAAAAAGAAAAAAAAAATCACCTGGTCTTTTTCCAGCCTTCACCTGTCCAGTTTGAGTGATATATTCATATGATAACCTCAAATTATTGTTCTTGGCTGACAGGAATGGAACCTGATGTGGTCTTCTGCTGTTGTAAGCCATCCACCTGATGGTTTGATGTTTTGTGCATTCTGAGATGCTTTTCTGCTCATCATGGTTGCAAAGAGTGCTTATTTGAGTTACTGTAGACTTCCTGTCAGCTTAGTCGAGTCTGATCATTCTCTTCTGATCTCTCTCGCCAAGATGTTTCAGCCTGCATACCTTCTGAACATGATTTTATGCATCATGTTGGTGCCACAAGATTGGCTAATTGGATAACTGTATAAATGAACAGGTGTACAGGTGTTCCTACTAAAGTTGACGGTGAGGGCTGGTTATACAGTATATACAGTATACAGTACAGTATATACTGTAGTACCGATTACTGATCCTGATACAGGGTTCCCGCTGGTGCTTGTCACACATCATTGACAAAAATAATCTATCAGTGATGAAGAGAAAATTACTAGCAGTCGTCACAGTGATTAATGTATGTCATCTTTAGAATTCCCTCCACAAATCCCTCCATTTGCTGAAATCCAATCCCAGTGAAGAGATGGCGGGAAGCCAGAATGTAAACAATGTGCATGTGACCAATAAAAATAAACTACACGTATTGACCAAATGAGTGCCAAGTTTTTGACCAATTGCAATGTGTCTTAATCGGCCTGGTGTGGTGGTGTAATTATGTCTGCATGAACCAAACAATGGCACAGTCTAAGCTGATGAAGTTTTTTGGACGGGCTTCTTCAAGCACTGAAGATGATTTAAGGACCAAAACAGCCACAGGGGAGGCACACTCAGAGCCCCTACTGTCCCCGAGCACATCAGACAGTGTCAATAATACAGGAGTTGGTTATAAAAAAAAAAGAAAAAAGGCAAAGTGAAAGTGCTATCAGCCACAGCAAGCGACTGAAGGGCTCTACGTTTCGGGGGGCATGGCATGTTGACTCCCTGTGGCTAACACATGATGAAAAGTGTGGTGTCATTCTGTGTTCGGTTCATAAATCAACGAGAAATTTGGATTCCTTCACTGTTGGTTGTTCCAAGATTCTTCTTGACTCTGTTCAATTGTAAATCAACTTTTGTGTTGAAGTAAAGGCTAAAGGGAATCCTAATACCTCTTTTGAATAATTCCATGCTAAAATAACCTTAAGTAAGCTCAAACTAAAGAGGTTTATTTTAGCTTGATGGTGCACAGGGGCCCTAAAATCAAGTCTTTCTTATTAGGGGCTGGAGTGGAGCATAAATTTATGGAGAAGCCTAACTGTATCTGTACAAATATTTGAAATGTGCCAGTTTGGTTGGTATAAACCTGTATTAAGTCCATTTTGATATGTCGGTAACTAAGAAAAAAATAACAAAAAGTGAAGAATACTTCTTCAGCTTGATTTTTCAAGGGAAAAAAGTAGACAATATTTTTCAGAACACAGGGGGAACCTTATCTATCTATCTATCTTTGCTTCCAGAATTAAAAGATTTATATTGGAATAAGATATCAAATTTTAAATGAGGATATTAAAACGCTGCTGATTTTCCCCTAAGGAAGGATGAGAGAGCAAAATTCACATCTTCCTTGTTGACTCATGCTGCGTCCACAGTCTGTTCTCTTTTAAAGTGACAGACGCATACGTGAAATCGAATCACTCTCATCAGTCTTTAGAAATATGACAGAATTTCTAGAGATATTATGAACACACAATTTAAATATGCCGTGTGTTATAAATATATCCGCCTTATAAATGTGTAATTCTTAGTTTTCGAAAACCAGTGCGGAATTTCGTCACTGCGACTAAAACCACAAACAAATATTTTATTAAACCACTTTATTATTATTCTATTTTAGTATAATCTAGTTTATCTATTAGTGCTCTTATTTATTAACTTAATTTTTTTTACATGCTTTTTGCACTGAATTACTGACTATTATATGCAGCATAAAAAAATGACAATAAAGTGAATCTAAAATGTTCCATCACACCAATTATATATTCACATTAAAACTATAGAACAAGTTTTGCTGATTTGTTAGTTATAAGGAATTTATTCCTAAAAAAAAAAAAAAGAGAGAGAGAAAGAAAGCTCAGAGTTGCAGACGTGACGTACGTCTCGCTACAAGATTTCAGCCAATCAGAAGGTTTCGTGGGCGGGATTTTATCAAGCTTCATTAAAGCGCGTGCTTGGTCGGGTTTCTGTTCCATTTTGCAGCAGTTATCTGAAACGTGCAGTTATTATTTTTGTATCTTGTTACAGGTGAATCTCCTAAGACATGTCGAATTATCACAAACCCGACGAGAAAACTCTTCAGGGTCTGAAGAACATTGCTAACAGGCTAAGAATTCACTCCATCAGGGCGACATGCGCTTCAAATTCAGGGTAAGTTTCATGCACTTTGGTAGCTAGCTAGCTAACAGGCTAATATAATGTAATATAATATAATGTAATGTAATGTAATATGTTAGGTCATTCAGTGGATGAATGGTTTATCTTTGACGAGTTGAGTTATAGCTAGCATTTTAATTTGCATGAAAGTATTTGACAATTTGAGATTGAACTGTGTATATAGTTGGGCTGTCCTAAATAAAACTACTGCTTATTATTATTATTATTATTATTAGTAGTAGTAGTAGTAGTAGTAGTAATTGAATTCAAGCTAGCTAGCTAGGTCGTGACTAGCTAGAGCACATTAGCTAATTTGTAGCCCATATTAGTGTAACTTCAGTGACTTGCACAGCTACAGGATGACTCTGTAGCACCCGCAGCTATATGTGTTATAAGTTATTGCATATTATTTGGCAGCCATAATTCAGGCCGGCCATGTGGCGGGGAGAAAATTGGCTTAGCCTTTGCAGGTAGGTAAAGCTTGCTAACCTGGCGAGATGCGTGTCAAATCTCACATAGGTCTCTCAAAGAATACCCGCAGGAAGAGCTAGTGTTCTTGTTAAGTTTTTTTTTTTTTTTCTTTTGTTCGAAATCCAGTTGGTTTTCTAAACCGCATCACGTGCAGCTGTGGAGGTTTACCTTGGGATTTAGTGAAGTTCCAAATCACAGCTGCACGACTTGGTGCCATTGATCTGATGTCATTGCATTTCTGTAGATAACCTGGTAGATTCTTAACCTGAAACTTGCTCAAGTTAACGCAACATGCTTGGAACGCAGAACTGCAAACAGTGCCCTTGTGTCATGTCTGATAATGGTGATGCTGGGACCATTGCATTACACTAGATAAGGTGATTTCACAGTCGTGATTTTAAAGGATGGCTTTGTAGTGTTAAATGACGTCAAGATTAATATTGGTATACTTTGGATACACACCCAAATCAAAGTCCATCTCTAGAAATTTTCTTTGATTGAGAAATGTAGTAAATTCCAGGCTATTGTAATCATCCCAAGATATACCCACCCATGTGACCTTTTTTTTTTTTTTTTCTTCTCTCTTTTGTTTCCTCATTTTTGTCTAGCCAGTATGGTTTTTCCTGTTACGGTACACCTGATCCAGGCACCTGCTGGAAGCATTGTTCATGATTAGGTTGGATTTACGTGTTTGTGGGCATGTACCCAACAAGAGACTTGCAATTTCCCTTCATCTCCTTGTCCTTTTTGTATTTCAGCTTAAAGATATGTAGGATCCAGATGGTAACTGTTTCTACAGAGTTGTACATTTTTCGACTGTGTTATGAAACCGCATGCACTCTGTCTGGCAATAACTACTGATTTTTGAGCTGCACGGTTTAGAAATTTCATGGTTTTTCCTTGGCCTAATTTGTAATATGCAAACATTTACAGACTAAAGAGATCGTTGGTGAATTTAACCATTCTTGTCTTTGAGGTAATGGTTTCCTAATGTGCACTTTGTGTGACCTTTATGTTAACATAGTCTGTGTATGGGGGTGAGGAGTTCAAATGAAAAACCCTTTATTCCTGTGCTTTCTGAATGGCCTGTATGAGAGAGTGGCCTTGCTCTATTAGTCCCTCATGAGTGCACAAAGTTAGTCGCATGAACTTTGGCCTTTTCAGTGCCGAAATGTTGAGGCCTTAATTGTGGTATTGCACACCCAGCCTTATTGGGTCTGTCGTAATACAAACGACTACCTTGACGAGAAGCCCACATGTGATGTTTTTGTATAAAACACTTACATTCACTACCAGTCAAATGTTTGGACATTGATTTGATTTATGACGGTCATCAAATAGGGCTATTATTTATTTACTTTTTGGTCTTAATCATAAAGGCAAGACATTTCACGAATTTACATTTGACAAGGCACACTTAATTGAAAAGCATTCTAGGTGATAGCCAGCTTCGTGAGGTCAAGACGATGCCAATCGTGTGCAAAGCGTCAAGGTAAACGGTGGCTGCTTTGAATCGGTGAAACATTTAAGTCTCGTTTACCACATAATTCCGTGTTATTTCATAGCTCTGATTCTTCTGCAATGTAGAAAATGGTCAAAGTACAGAAAAAGCTACGAGTAGATGCCCAAACTTTTGACTGGTGCTGTAAAAGAAAACAGGTGTTGAGTACTAATACCCTGTAATACCATACAAGGTTGCTGTATCCCTCTAATGAATACTCATTTTAAACTGTTGATAACCTGCATGTATGTTGGGTGTCTAACTTGCAGCTATAATCAAGCTGATTGGATTCGTTACTGATAGTTTTCTTCAATGTGCAGACACCCCACATCATGCTGCAGCGCTGCCGAGATCATGTCTGTGCTGTTCTTCCACACTATGCGCTACAAAGCTGACGACCCCCGCAATGCCTGCAATGACCGCTTCGTCATGTCTAAGGTAGGCTTTGCATGGTTAGTTTTTCTCTAGTCAACACAACTTATTTTAGGTGGAAACTCTGGTTTTCTGTGAGTTGCATTTTTAAAAGATTTAGTTGTGTAAAGCAGTTTTTCCCCCTTTCCTGTCTCAGGGTCATGCTGCACCCATTCTCTATGCAGCATGGGTAGAGGCTGGCTATGTGAAGGAGGATAAATTGCTTAACTTGCGCAAGCTTGACTGTGACCTTGAGGGCCATCCTACCCCTGTGAGTGACGCTGTGCTTATTACAGTACAAGCACTGAGTAAATACAGTGATTTTACATGGAGAACTGTCAAGTGTTGCACAACTTTAGAGCCTCACTTTGACCAGCTGTTCCAAACCTTTATTTTACCTAATGGGTCCCCCCCCCCCCGTCTCTTCCAGAAATTGGCCTTTGTGGATGTGGCGACAGGCTCCCTGGGTCAGGGTCTTGGAGCTGCATGTGGGATGGCTTACACAGCAAAGTACTTTGACAAATCCAGGTATAGCCGCTGAACCATGAACACATGCACAGTTATCTGATGATTAACTTTCTACTTACTCAAAGTAACCCTATTGTGTAGCTACCGTGTATACTGTCTCCTGGGAGATGGTGAGTGCTCTGAGGGTGCAGTGTGGGAGGCCATGGCTTTTGCTTCCCACTATGGCTTAGACAACCTGGTAGCCATTCTAGATGTGAACCGCCTGGGGCAGAGCGAGGCTACACCTCTGAAGCATGACTTGGCTGTCTACCATGACCGCTGCAAAGCTTTTGGGTAAGAATCACGACTGTGCATACATGGCTTATTTTTCTGTTCTCCTGTTTTCCTTTTCATCAGTTCATGATTCCTGACCCTACATTAGAAGTGTCTCCTGTAGGCTTGTAGCAACTGTGATGAGAAACGGCAGTTAGGATATTTGGTTTGTGAAGTTAGCTAGTTAAGTGGGAATTAATGCACCAGTCTGTGAAAACTGGTTGTTTTGCATGTTACATGCTTGGCTTCATAGTACCTTTGTTGGCAGATTAGCAAGCAAGGAAACTATGCTACATGCACTCCCCAGTGGCACCAACAATCTCTGCAACTTTCTTTTATGCTTCATTTTCTTTGTAATATCTGTACACATTTAATTGGGTGTCCTGTATGACGATATAAGGTGAAATCAGAAAGTTTTGCTTTTCAGAGAGCTAATTGGAGGTAGGAACTAAGGTCCCTTCTGTTTTTAAGTGGGGATTAAATTAATGTCCAACCAGTCAACTTTTAATTTGGTCCAAGGAATGGGTATAAACACGTCTGCATTTAATTTACTGTTCCTGGATTTCTTGTTCAGTCACTGCACTCGTTGTGATCTTTTCAGCAAGAGCTCCCAAGATAAATCGGTGGCATTATCCATTAGATATGGAAGAATATTTTTAAAGCCCCTTAAATGATGCCCATTAAAAGAAATGAATGCCCAATGCAGTGTTGGTCCACTAATGCCCGTTTTCGACCAGCAGGGAACAGGTTCCATTCTTGTTCGTGCACTACATTTTTGAGTGGTTCAGAGCATTTCAACCGAAAATAAATTGGTTCAGATTCTGAAAAGTGGGTTCCCAGCTGGAACCAAAATATAGCTGGTTTATCCAGCATGAACCATGACGTCAGTGGGTGTGTCATTAGATTGGCAAGGAAGCAGAGCGTTGCAATGGAAAAGGATGCATCTTCAAAAATTAATGGACAGAAAGCAAATATCTGCAATAATGGAACAAAATCTTGCAGGTAATCAATGTGCTCAGCCATCTTGCTACTCCTGTTGTGCATTGTGCAATGCCCTCCATTCATGACCATCCTTGATTTACAATGGCTTCCATTCAAAACTGGTGAAAACTTGGGCCGGTTTACTAGCTGGCACCCAGGTTCAAAGAATCCTGAACAGAACTGGTTCAAGGACCTATTCTCTGTTGGTTGAAAAGGGGGTAACCGTTCACTCCAAATTAGCTTGTGGGGTTGCTAATGGAGTGTCCTTTGAATCTGGATATAACTCATGATGTTTAGTTTCTAGACACGTGCATTAAGCTACTATTCGACTCTTCCTTGAATTATTTATTTACAACCCCGATTCCAAAAAAGTTGGGACAAAGTACAAATTGTAAATAAAAACGGAATGCAATAATTTACAAATCT
>JAOANJ010000005.1:38787479-38799625 GCA_026413345.1 Ariopsis seemanni | reverse complement strand
CGAGCTATGGAAAAGCAAACTGGTTCTCAGCTGGCTCGCAAGTTGAACAAGTTGTGAACCAGCACCAGCACTGGCCCTGAACCAGCCCTGGAACTGATCTGGTAGAAAAGGGGTATGTGTGAAGTTTGCATGTTCTCCTCATGCCTGTGAGGGTTTCCTCTTGGTGCTCCAGTTTCCTCCCACAGTCCAAAGACATGCACATTAGGTCAATTGGCCACTCTAAATTGCCCATAGGTGTGTATGTGTACCCGCCACCAGATGAGGGTTTGGGTCCCTCTGGTGTGCTATAATCACCCAAGAGTATTCAAGGAAGCTAGCTTCCTGGATCACTGATCGCTGACTATGAGGATGACAGACAGACATTACATTGATTACAGGGGTCTGAATCCTGTCATTGTCAAGTACTGGTACCCATTACCCACATCCCTTCTTCCATTGAACAGGTAAGAGGGGTAAAAATCTTCACAAAATTTGACTTGCAAAATGCATACTATCTGGTCGTATAAGTAAGGGAGACAAGTGGAAGACCACCTTAATTACTAGCACTGGTCAGCATGAATATTTGGTGATACCATATGGGCTAGGTAATGCTTTTACCTCATCAACTCAATGTGAAAATAAGTCTTTCTATATCATAGCACACATAGTGGATTGGTCATTTGGAATGCCTGAACCAAGAGATCTTCGATCATACTGTAGAAACAACCAACAGGAATATGGTTGGTACCTCTGCTGGGCTGGGTATGCACAAGCTTACCCACTGACTGTCCCCAATGGAATATTGACTCTGTCTAATTTACCTTGTGTCAGTCAGGTGAAGTACTCTGTCACTGAGGCGAAGTATTCTGTCAGAAGGTAGATTGGAGGCGGATGTAGTCGCAGAAGAGAGTCTTTCTTATAAAAGAAACATACAACAGGCATAAAGTCCAAACTGGCAGGTTGAATCAATATTGAAGAACAGGCAAAGGGTCGGGCAAGGCACAAACAGGCTAAACAGGGCTAGACAAGATCAGAATCAAACACAGAACAGGAATCAGGAAACCAGGAGAAGAACACAACAACTAAGGCTCAGTAATGGTGAGTAGCAATGCAGTACTTTGCAAAATCTAGTTGCATGCAGCGTCCTTGTACGGTATGTGCGCACTGATTGTGTCTTAATCCAAGGCAGGTATTAGTAATTAGAGGTGCTCACTGTTCATATCGCACATAAGTAATAGTTCGTTGCACTGAACAGTGCATGCGGGTGTGACACCTTGACCTTATTGTATACCAACCATTGGTAATAAAAACCTCTGCAAATAGATTTTGGAAAGTTTTCCTGATAATATGGGATGTTTTTACAAATTTAAATGAAGGAGGGTGGTATGTTGGATTTCATTCAACTTCACACATATAAAAGTGTAAGAAAAAGTTCAAGTGATAACCTTACCCCAACCTTAAACTTTGTAATTTTTCATCCAGATTGAGTCATGCAAATTGTTACACGTTTGTAAGTGTGAAGTTCACAGAATGGTTTAGTAATCTGACTCAGTAAAGATGCTTTGCTTAAGCTGATAGAGAGGAAGAGTGCTGCACTTCTGATCCCCTTCCCAAGATTAACAACTACAGTAGTACTGTTATTTTATTCAAGAAGAAAACATTGCGTTTGATTGTGAGTTGTAGTGGCTCAAAGGTTCTAATTTTAGGGCTGGTTATAGATGTAATAGTAGAAAACAATTGGAAAAAAAACACGATTAAATATCTGTTTCTGATCCTCCAACATTGTCTACATATCTGGGAAGTGAAGTAGACAACATGTATGCAGATATTTTAAAAAACAGATATAAAAAAAAGTGGATAGGAAAGGCAAGAAGTGTGTTTGACATGATGATGACTATCTGGAGAGTACATAATATTATGCTCAAGGCAAACTTACCCCTGTTCAACTCCAACATAAAGACCATACTTCTTTATGGAGCTAAGACCTGGAAAACAAAAAGAGCAGGAAATTGAAAAAGTGAAAATGGAGATGAATTGGGCACATGCAGAAACCAAGGAAGTCCATAAATTGAGAAGCTTTGCAGTTGGAATTCTCAGGGGAAACACTGTAGAGGAAGGCCCAGAAACACCTGGAGAAGGAGCACAACAGCCAAGATAGAGAGGAAAGGATGCAAATGGCAAGATCTGGAAAGTCTGACGCAAACCAGAATGAGGTGGAGGAATACAAGCAATGGCCTACTCCTTTCGGAGAAGTAAGCAAGTGAACAATTGGTGGGCTAGTGTTATTGCTAGATTAGGATAAAGTGTCATGTTCAGAGATCAACCGATGGGAAGACAGTGAGAGAACTATCAGGGAGGCTTGGTTTAAAATTCAAATGAATGATTGTAGTATCAGCAGTGGTCTGGCAGGTTCAGTAACTCCTTTGCTACAGAGTGAACTGTTGGCTCATCTCAATTCCTGTCACAGTGAGACACAATCACCCTCAGCTGGACAAGGGTCAGGCATGACATCATGAACTTTCTGTCCACCCTCCCAGACACGGACGTATGGACTGAATGACAGAAATAACCCCGCCTTCCCCTTTCCTGTCTAATGAATAGCTTGTGTGTTTGTAAAGGCCTGTTAGACTTTTCCACTGCCACTGCAAACTGTATAATCAGTCCTGATCCAGACACACATACACACACATGTTGTCTCATTATTTTCACCATGCTGCTATAATTTGGGGGATTTTTATTTTTACAGCTTGTCGAGAATTATTATTCAAAATGCATTTCTGACTGTGAAATCAGATTTGGCAATGATTAAATTAACACATTTAAGTTTCTCGGTGGATTCTCTGTATGACTCAGGCCTTACCCTTTTTCCCACCATGACAGTGGAACTGGTTTTATTATGTTTTAGAATATTATATTTTAAATTCATCATGTTGTGCATTCTTCACCAAAGATGTCTGTTAATTGTTAAAGTGCTTTACTGCTGTACAGCTATTGAGGAGCTTTTTATGGTTGCAAATTGCACATTGTCCTTGTGCCTCTATTCTGGTCTCAAGACAGAGACAGCTCTTAGCATTTTTTTTTTAAGAGTTTTATCCAGTATTGTACTACTTGTTAATACTTCACGATCACATGAGAGCTACCCGCTGGGGAGGGAAAGGCACTAACTCATGCTTTCTCGAAGAAATGCAGCTTGGCCACCTTGTCTACTTGTGCTATTCATGCAATGTCACAGCTAAACAACCTTGAAGGAGATACTAACTGCCCTCTTTTGTATACAGTGTCTCTCTGATTGAAAGACAACAGCACCAGTTGTGCTCATGGACTCATGGCCATTGGTGGCTACGGCATTGCCAGGATTTGAACTTGCAATCTTCCAACAATAGGGTGAACGTTATTCTGTTGGGTCACTTTGAGCCACACTCTATGGTTATGTGTCTGCACAAGTGAGGAAAACTAAAGATATCAGATTAACCATATAATCTACTTGAACTGAATAACTTAATTTAGCTGAACTCGAGGTATCTTTATTTTGTTGATATCTTAATATGTAATAATGGTAATAATAAGTGTACATGGTGAATATTAATTTCTAGGGCAGGTGTAGTGTTTGTTACCCAGTTAATTTTATGCATGGCAGAGACCAGCGAACAACTTGGCTATTTATTCAAAGGTTTCTGTTGAAAAATGATGCTTAACAGACTTGCTGACTGATGGAAAAAAAAGCAGTATTACTGAAGAGAAGCTGGTCTGAATTTATATAATACAATCGGCTTATTATCATTGCATTACACACTATTTCAGTTTTATTACTATTTTTCTGAACGTTTGTGAAGCCTATATCAAAAGATTTGTGTGTGTGTGTGTGTGTGTGTGCGTGTGCTGGACAAGCTCTCGGTACAGCTTGTAACTTTTAAAGCCTAGTTTTAGCAAGTAAGCATGTGCTACAGGGATATTAGTACAACATCCTTCCATTAAACCACTGTTTTACAAAAGCCTATCTGCTGGGTTATGAGAGTTTATGTACAAAAGTCACCTTTGAGAGTCAACCAAATTATAACTTTCAAAAGTCCACAAAATGTAAATATTAATCTGAATTCTAAATTAGTTCAGATTTATAACACATTTTCTCTTTATTCATTTCTGCCTATATCTTATTCTTTCTTGCAGGTCTGAGCATATGTGTTTGTGCTCTGTGAGTTTCTCCATGATGTTCTCCTACTTTTCTCTCTTGCTGCTGCTGAGTGTGTACAGCTTGGCCTCCCTCTCCCTGGCACTGCCTTTTGAGCAGAGGGGCTTCTGGGACTTCGACAGTGATGAGGGCGGTCTGACCGTAATGATGAGGGACGAAGAGGAAGGCTCGGCTCTGTTACCCACAGAGCTTCCATCTATTGAGGTTTCTGTGTGTCCATTTGGATGCCAGTGTCATCTAAAAGTAGTACAGTGCTCTGACCTGGGTGAGTTGTGTGTGTGTGTGTGTGTGTGTGTGTGTGTGTGCCTGAAGAAGAAGAAGAGAGAGAACAAGAGAGATGCATGCCTAGTTAAAATGTGAATAAACAAGCAAATGAATCAGTTAAGGAAGGAACCCATGTAACGGATAGGTGAAAGTTTGAAAGATAAACCCAACCCTTCTGTCACAGACAGCAGTAAAAAGTGATATTCTGAGTGGTTAGTCTGAGAGGGAGACATAGAGAAAAAGACGGGCATTCTTTAGGGATTTACCCAAATAGCCTGGAGGAAATGTGGCCTTTGATGGTAAATGAGATGTTTCTGTGTAATTTCCTTGTAAACATCAAGAAGAAATTTCATGCTGTTCTTGGGCCAGGAACAGGATATTTTACCAAAGAAACAAAATAGAGTGACATCCTGCAGCCAGAGACATGTTGAAAGGCTAAGTTTGAAGAGCTTTTGTTTGTCTGTAAATGAAGGACAAAATGGATGATTAATCTGTCCCCTGACCCTTTAGATGCTGGGACAGTTATTAATGCACATGTCAAAGAGTGATATACTTTTTGTTATCTATTCTCTGCCCTATGTTTTCCTTTTCTTATGTTTCCACTGCTGTAAAATAACACAAATGTGTTGTCAGCAAATTGTGTGCAAATTTGTCATTATTTTGTCATTAATCAAGTGTCCCCAAAATAACACATCATAACACATGCAGTGAGGAGAGAGAGAGAGAGAGAGAGAGAGAGAATTTTGATGAGAGATGATTTTTCTTTTGTGTAATTCTATGGATGCGTGTATTTTGTGTATGGAAGTGTCTTTGTGTGTCTTTTACTTTATTATAAATACATTGTTAGACAAAACAGTTCCATCTATTGCCCTCAGGGGTTCTACTGTTTGACCCTCTGGCAAAGCTTTAAAGGCTCTAGAACACAGGGTTTTACTTTTCAGTTTAAGTTAAGTCCATTTAAAAAACAAACCAAAAAAACCCATTCTCTTTAAAATTATTACCCATCCAAAGTATAACTGAGGGTTTCTTTTCTTTTTTTTTTCACCTAGGCCAGGTAGCTCAAGGGTGAAGCAGGTAGTGTTAGCAGCTCACAGCTCCAGGATCCTCAATACAATCCTGACCTACTGTCTGGGCAGAGTTTCTGTGCTCGTTGTCTCTGTGTCTGTGTGGGTTTCACCTGGGTTCCTTGGTTTCCTCCCACCTCCCAAAAACATACCAGTATCTGGATTGGCTGTGTTAAATTTCCTCTAGGTGTGAATGAGCATGTGAATGTGTGTATGTATGGTCCCCTGTGATAGAGTGGCATCCCATTCAGGGTGTATGCCCACATGCCCAGTGTTCCTGGGATGGTCTCTGGATCTACCACATCCCTGACCAGGAAAAAGTGGTTGCTGAAGATAGATGAATGAATGAATGAAATACCCAACTGTGTATTTAATTTGTTTTCAGAATATCCCACATATTTTGACAAGCTATACCTCATAATGCTGTTTGTGCTTGTTTCTGAAAGATGTTGAAACAGAAGTTTACCCAATTATGTGCCAGAATTATTTAAAATATAAGCCAGCTTTTGGAGTGCAGACTTGTGGGACATTGTGGTTGGATTACTGCACTTGGTGTATAATTTAGTTTTAACTTGTGGTTGGAACTCAACTGGACTGTGGGGATTTGTTGGATGCCCGTGAAACTGGGTTGGATTAGTGTTGATTTTCTGGAGTGGCAGGTGGGAAACCAGCTAAGAAACAAAGAAAGATACTTGCAAATAATGTACAAATCCAATCCCAATATTTTCAACCAGCAAACATGGCTATCACAGTTTTATGAATTAGTTAAGCCCTATTAATGGCACAGTGAAGCGAAACTTCTTTCATGCTGTAGTAGCTTCAGTCCTACTCTATGGAAGTACCACCTAGACTTTGACCAAGAGACTGGAGAAGAAGTTGGATGGCAACTACACTTAAATGCTTCATGCCATATTAAATGTCTCCTGGAAGCAGCACCCCACTAAACAAAAACTGTATGGCCATCTATCCTATGTCTCCCATGTCATACGGGAGAGAAGGATGCGTTTCTCAGGTCACTACTGGAAGAGCAAAGAAGAAATAGTGAGGGATGTGTTGCTTTGGAACCCCTCCCATGGCCACACTAAGGCTGGAACTTAGGCAAAAACTTCATCAGCCAACTTTGTGAAGATGCAGGATGCTGGATTGAAGACCTCTCTGAGGCAATGAATAACTGAGACGGCTGGAGAGAGAGTCTCAAATATCCATGCAAATAGTACGACTGAATGATGATGAATGGCACAGCATATATAGAATAGCCTTGATCAAGAGCCCAAGAGTGGCTGTCTGGCAGTTCTGGGATTCAAACATATAACCTTCCAATTAATGAGCCACCACTTCTTCCAGCTAGTACATAATGATGTCTAACTGTTGGCATAAAATGGCCTCTAATAAGGTGAATGGCATTTAATTTTCCCTTCATGTATTTCAGACCCCCTCAAAGTCATAAGCTGGAGTTATTTAACATTTATTGTACTGGAAATGACTGCAGTTAAATAGAGCTAAAGGAGGGGCTGGTATGGTATAATTCACTCTTCCCTACTGGGGGTCATGAATATCCTGCTGCAGGTTTTATTGCATTGAACGACTGCAATTTAGTCATTGCCAAAACCCACCGATAATATTACCATAAGTTTTGTTATAGTTACCTCTTCGTCTTGAGTGCAGCCCCATTTAAAGCCAGTATGTTTGACCGCTGTTAATGTTCGTGTGATTTCTTTGCTGCATATAAAACAGACAGCTTCATGATTCATGGAACACTAAGCTTCATATCTCAGCACTGAGTGTGACAGAGGCTGTCAGAGTTGGGGTGTTACATTTCATTTTTATTTACTTGCTTTCACTTGCTGACACAGAGGAAGCCCTGGCCTAAGAGCTTCTGTGAATCTAAACCAGCTGGAGAGCATATGGTTAACTATGGGGTGTGTGTGTGTGTGTGTGTGTTTGCATACTTTGGTGGGGATCAAAACAAAAGTTCCCACAAGGAGTTATATCTGACCTAAAAGAGCCAAAAAGTTTCCTAAAGTTAAGGTTAGGGTTATGTTCAGCTGCATTAATAATTATGTCAGTGGAAGGTCCTCACTAGAATGGTGTGTGTGTGTGCATGATTATGAATTCAACTGAGGTTTTATGCATGTGTTTACAATGTTTATGTTGTCAGTCATATGTATACACACTTGTATATGTACAGAAGTGCTGGAAAATAGAAGGTATACAATTTGTGTTTGTGTTCAGGTTTGACCGCAGTCCCTCAAAACATCCCCCGTGACACTAAACTGCTTGACCTGCAGAATAACCGCATTACAGAGCTGAAGGAGAATGACTTCAAAGGTCTCCATGACCTCTATGTAAGCAAGACTCACACTGAAATACAGATTACGATGGGGCGTATTTTTTAAGAAGAATTTTACTGGAGGGTTGAAAGACTGATGAACTACATTGCTATATGTACAGATATACTATATACATGGAGGGAAAATATGTGGGAGGAAAGATGACAAAGCAATTCAACAGGATGCTGAAACAGACCATGTTGTCCTGCAGCAGAATGCCCCTGCTGTTCTGAGAGTGTGGGTTTCTGCCAAACTGAATATTTTAGTTCCGTCCCGCACTCACAGCCAAGCACGTTTTTTCCTCCTCAGATATTTACAGCCCCAACCAAACTCAATATTTAACATGGCAAATCCATGAAATACGTCTATACTATTAAAAATGGCTTTTATTTACTACCCTCATGCAAAACTGTTCTTCAAAGATACTTTTGTTTTTTAAGGGTTTGAGCTTTCTAGGGGGGTTCTACATGGAAACTTTTCTGACTTTGGTCCTCCAGTCAGCCAAAAGCTCCTAGATTAGGGTACTAAATGGCACCATTTTTTGAACATTGTACATTGAAAGGGTGCTGTATTCCAAGGGTTCTCAAACATTTTGCAAGGGCCACTTTACCTATAAGTAAATCCCATGCACAAATTTATTTTATCAACATAAGCCAACACTTTAATTAGTCTCATTGTGTATAGTAACATTCTGGTTATTTATTGGAGCCATAGAGTTTTTTTATTCCAGAACTTTTTTACCCACAGGACATGTTAAATTCAAGTTTACATTATTCATAAGCTGACTTGTTTTTGAGTTATTGAGGTTTGGATTAAACCCATTCAATTCAAGTGGACAAACAAACAGGTGAATAACTACAAGAACCCTATAACAAATACAGCTTTGAGAACCACAAATTACTTGCCTAGCTTTGGATTGTAATGTCTAGTTTGTTTCTGTTTATCTCTGTCCTGTCAGGCTTTGTCACTGGTCAACAATCAGATCTCTGTAGTTCATCCGAGGGCCTTCACACCTCTAAAGCACCTACAAAAGCTTTATTTTTCCAAGAACCTGCTGACAGCAGTGCCCAAAAACCTGCCACCCTCACTGGTTGAGCTACGCATCCACGACAACCGCATTAAGAAGGTGCCTGCAGGTGCCTTCTCTGGCCTCGGCACCATGAACTGCATAGGTCTGGAGCTCTGTCACTGTTATGTGGAACAGTGGTTGCACTTTGTCTCAACAGTTCCCTTTTTAGATGGAGACTGTTGGTTTTGTGGTGGACTCTCTGACTAATTTTTGACCATCTTTCAAAATTTTCCTTGCAGAGATGGGTGGGAACCCCATTCAGAACGGTGGCTTTGAGCCTGGAGCTTTCAAAGGTCTCAGGCTCAATTTCCTGCGTATCTCGGAAGCCAAGCTGACTGGTGTGCCTAAAGGTGAGTATCTGAGTCAGGTATTTATTCTATTTATATGATTAACCAAAGGCACATGTGTTTTGATATTCTCTGGTTCATATTTGTCTTCCTGAATGGGTGAATATACATGCTTACAGATGTTAAGTGCATGCAAGCTCTGAGTTTCATTCATTTGTGCACAATACCCAGCACTTGCTGTCCTGATTGTTTTGTGATTTTTTTATCTTCTCTCAGATCTCCCTGACAGCCTCCATGAGCTCCACTTGGACCATAACCAGATCCAAGCAATTGAGCTGGAGGACATGAAGCGGTACAAGCAACTGTATAGGTTAGTCAAACTCTAACTCCTCAACTTTTGCAGCACTGGGCATGGGGCTTCCCTGTGGCAACAGTGCCACCTTATGCTCTAATCCATATACATACACTGAGGAATGAGGGCACAGATTAACTGTTCCCTTTAAAGTTATGAGTGTTCCTTTAAAGTTGGGTATTTTTTATGATAAACAGTGAAATTCAGTGTTAATTTACCTACAAAAAACATTGAGAAACATGCAGTTTTTGTGTATTTGTTGGGCTTTAAACCAATAAAAACCAAAACAGCTAGGATTTACCTAAGGGGGTGTTGTCCTATTGTGCTGAAATAACCTCTGCTGGAATTACTTTAGAGTAATGGGCCTCAAAGATTCATTCTTTTACATGACCTGTCTGGTGAAGCTAAAACATGTATTCAGGTTCACTGGATTTCCATTTCAGCATGTTGATTTCCTTAATCTGTTGGCATCCTGTACTGCTTCTCACATGTACTGTATATATGTTTGTGCATTTTCACTGTTGCCAGACTGGGCCTGGGTTATAATAACATTCGCAATATTGAGAGCGGCAGCCTGTCGTATTTGCCAAACCTGAGAGAACTGCATTTAGAAAACAACCGGCTGACCCGTGTCCCCAAGGGCTTGGCTGACATGAAGTATCTGCAGGTGAGTGGAGATGGTACAGGAAGTGAGAAAAGCATACAGTAAATATAGCTGGCAAGGTCACATATGGGATAGGTCAGATCTGTCATGCAAGATGGAAAGGTTAGAAACAGGGAGCTCAGTGTGGCAAGGAAAGGAACAGGACTAGAGAGCTGCCTCAAGAATAGCTAGCCCATTATACAAACACAGAAAAAAAGTAACAAATCTAACCATAATCCTAAACTAAATTCAATCTTTCAGGTGGTGTACCTCCATTCCAACAACATAACCCGAGTAAACGTGGATGACTTCTGCCCTCAAAGCTATCACATGAAGAAGAGCTTCTACAATGGAATTAGTCTTTTTGGAAATCCTGTCCAGTACTGGGAAGTTCAGCCCGCAACTTTCCGCTGTGTTAGTGACCGCCTGGCCATTCATTTTGGAAACTACAAGAAATAGATGCACACAGAGGCAGAGAGAAGAAAGAAGGAGTGATGGATATTGAACAATATCGAAATAAACCTGAAAAGAGGAAAGAAAATCAGATGAGTAGGGAGGGGAATAAAATGTACAGTGAGTTTAAATTAGAGGGGATTAAAAGCAGTTTAATAAGGAATAGAGGCTTGTCATGCTTCAAATGTACAGCCTGAGAGCACAGCCTGGCTCCATGCCGGGGTATATTCACTCAACTATTCACTGAGCTGACATACAAAACATACCTTTCAGTTTTTATAATAACTGTTATTGTTCATCAGTATTTTTAGTATTAATTCATATGTATTATTATTATTATTATTATTATTATTATTATTATTATTATTATTATTATTTGAACAGAGAAATTAAATATAGATTTTAATGATAAGGTGCTCTTTATGTGTAGATCTGCCTATTTGTGTGTCTTTACTGAGTCTTGCTTCTTGTGCTTTTGGCGTCTCTTCCTGGGGGGGGGTGTAATAAATGTGTACTGTACTGTATAAGATAGGATCTTGTCCTATACTTTAAAATGCAGTTTGTCAGACCCCCCAGGCCTCATATGTCCATTCAGTGTCTTTACTGAGCCTGGAGCTGTTTTGCACATTGCCTCTTTGCATTACAGACAAATGTTCTGGATGGGTTGAGCCTGTCCATGCTTGAAGTCTGCTCATCTGCTGCATCTTGAGAATACAATAAAATTCTTTATGACATGATAATGGTCTAAAATATGTACATACATTTATATACTGTATAGACACACAAACTATATCAGTCATATATAATGTTTATATACACAGTGTGTGTGTGTGTGTGTGTGTGTGTGTGTGTGTGTGTGTGTGTGTGTTATTGGTACAAAATCGATAAATGATCTAGTGTTTTCTACGCAACTGGTTATTATTAGACACCTACTAAGCCTTTTATGGCAGTAAAATGTGTTAAAGAAAACACAAAAATATGTATTGCTGGGAGATTAATGTATAAAATATTGTGTCCCATCTTAAAACATATGCATGTATGAATCCAGTTAATTTCTACCTACAGTTTATCAGGTAAACCAACCTACTATATACTCAGGCATCTCAAACAATTAGAATATTGTGCAAAAATTCAATATTTTCCATCAGTTATTTAAGAAAGTGAAATTTTAATATATTCTAGACTCATAATGTGTAAACTAAAATGTTTCAAGCATTTTCTATTTTAATTTTGATAATTATGACCTACAGCGCAAAAAAAAATCTCAAAATATTATAGTATTTCATTTCATTTTGAGTTTGAGTAAAATAGTATAAATACTCTGTATCTCTTGGTCTAGTTCAGTACACACAACCACAATCATGGGGAAGACTGCTGACTTGATAGTTGTCCAGAAAACAATCATCGACACCCTCCACAAGGAGGATAACCCACAGAAGGTCATTGCTGAAAAGGCTGGCTGGCAAAGGTGCACAAGCAACAGGGATGTTTGGAGGAAATTTGATTCAAGAACTTT
>JAOANJ010000005.1:38718088-38728525 GCA_026413345.1 Ariopsis seemanni | reverse complement strand
AAAAGGAGGTGTTTATGATGAGTAGCGTACATCATAAGGCACAGCGGTAAAAGATTTCATGACGTATGTGACTCGTCCAAGGGCACTGAAGGGGTTAACTCATCACAGACAGAACTACCATAAGACAGAATGCTACAGACTGCTAGACTATTGCATAAACCAAAGAAGGTGAAAATTATGTTGAAATCCTTAGCAAAGAAATTAAGGTTAAGGTTTGTGAGTAAATTTCTTGGGTTTTTTTTGTGCTGTTTGTTTGTTTTTGTTTTTATTTTAATACTCACATATACACCAATCAGCCATACAACCACTGACAGGTGAAGTGAATAACACTGCTTATTTTGTTACATTCGCACCTTTCAAGGCGTGGCATATATTAGCAGCAACAGTCAGTTCTCGAAGCTGATGTGTTAGAAGCAGGAAAAAATGGGCAAGTGTAAGGATCTGAGTGACTTTCACAAGGGCCAAATTGTGATGGCGAGACAACTGGGTCACAGCATCTCCAAAACAACAGGTCTTGTGGGGTGTTCTCAGTATGCAGTGGTTAGTACCTACCAAAAGTGGTCCAAGGAAGGACAACCGGTGAACCGATGACAGGGTCATGGATGTCCAAGGCTCAGTGATGCATGTGGACAGCGAAGGCTAGCCCGTCTGGTCTGATCCCACAGAAGAGCTACTGTAGGACAAATTACTGAAAGAGTGAATGCTGGCTGTGTTAGAAAGGTGTCAGAATATACAATGCATCACAGTTTGTTGCGTATGGGGCTGTCACCGCTCACATGTCAGAGTGCTCATGCTGACCCCTGTACACCACCGAAAGCACCTCTAATGGGAATGTGACAGAACTGGACTATGGTGCATTGGAAGAGAAAGTGGCCTGGTCAAGTCAAGTTTATTTGTATAGCGCTTTTAACAATAAACATTGTCGCAAAGCAGCTTTACAGAATCTGAACGACTTAAAACATGAGCTAATTTTATCCCTAATCTATCCCCAATGAGCAAGCCTGTGGCGACGGTGGCAAGGAAAAACTCCCTCAGACAACATGAGGAACAAACCTCGAGAGGAACCAGACTCAAAAGGGAACCCAGCCTGGTCTGATCATAGCCAGCATTCACTGTATATTATGTGGAGGGGTGGGTGCATGTATGCTGCTTACCTAGGGAAGAGATGGCACCAGGATACACTATGGGAAGAAGGCAAGCCAACAGGGGAAGTGTGATGCTCTGGGCAATGTTCTGCTGAGAAACCTTGAGTCCTGACATTCATGTGGATGGTACTTTGGCATGTACCACCTACTTAAACATTGTTGCAGAGCAAGTACACCCCTTCATGGCAATGGTATTCCCTAATGGCAGTGATGTCTTTCAGCAGGATAATGTGCTCTGCCACACTGCAAATATTGTTCAGGAATGGTTTGAGGAACACGACAAAGAGTTCAAGGTGTTGACTTGGCCTCCAAATTCCATAGATCTCAATCCAATTGAGCATCTGTGGGATGTGTTGGACAAGCAAGTCTGATCCATGGAGGCCCCATCTCACAACTTACAGGACTTAAACTATTTGCTGCTAACATCTTGGTGCCAAATACCACAGCATCCCTTCAGAGGTCTTGTGGAGTCCATGCCTCAGTGGGTCATGTTTTGGCAGCATAAGGGTGACTTACACAATATTTGGCAAGTGGTTTTAATGTTATGACTGATCGGTGTCTATATGGCCAAAAGTTTTTGGATACCTGACCATACCCTCCATATGTAGGCCTTCCCCAACTTCTGAAACAAAGTTGGATGTACCTAGTTGTATAGGATGTCTTTGTGTGATGTAGCATTACAGTTTCCCTTCATTGGAACTAAGAGGCCCAAACATGTCTCAGCATGACAATGCCCCTGTGCATAAAGCGAGGTACATGCAGACATGGTTTGCCAAGGTTGGAGTAGAAGAACTCAAATGGCCTGCACAGAGCCCTGATCTCAACCCCGTTGAACACCTTTGGGATGAACTGGAATGCTGATTGGCCACTAGGCCTCCTCACCCAACATCAGTGCCTGACCTCAATAGTGATCTTGTGGCTTAAAGCTACGGTCACACTACAGCTTGTAATGCTTTGCGATGGGTTACTGATGAAAATGAGACATTTTGGTGACAATCCATGGTGATATGCAGGCAAGTTAAAAGTTGTGGTCACACAGCAGGCGAACACTTGACTATCACACCTTCGTGCGCTCAAGCAACCACGCTCACTCACGGGACTTAGTTGTTATGGGAAACACCTGATGCTGATTTGAGCACAATCAGCATGTGCATATCAGGACACAGAGGCTTTGCGAAGTATTATCATTATCACTGTCACATTTGTTTCTAGCTGTGATTATGACTCTGTTTTTGGTTTCATTTATGTTTTGTTACTTGCCTCACATTTAATTTTTGTAAATATCACACCTGCTAATAAACACTCTTCCTGTACTTAGAGCCGTCTACCACTGCAAACCTGACAGAATACTTGCAAAGTCTCTGTGAAAACAGCATCCTTATATGCATGTGCGGATTGCACTCAAATCAGCATCAGGTGTTTCCCATAACTACTGGGTTCCAAGCACACACACAATGCGCTCTGAAGGATCTCTAAATGTAAATGCACTTTTTAAGTCTTGAGGAAGGTTAGGCTATGCCGAGCTAGCGTGTTGATGAGACTCCCACGAGCATCGGGGACATGGATTCCAGACAAATACATCTCAAGAGGCTCGAATAAGGTTCCCCAAGCTTTGGGAAATATTCCCAAACCCATTTACGAGTATTCACTGCTTGGTTTGCTGACAAAAACATCGCCACCAAATTTCAATGGATGCATTTGTCTCAAATCCATGTCCCCGTTGCTCGTGGGAACCTCATTAACACAGCGGCTCAGCATAGCCTAACCTTTCCCGAGACTTAAAAAGTGCATTTACATTCAGGGATCCTTTGGAGCGCGTTGTGCGTGCGCTTGGAACCCAGTCATTATGGGAAACACCTGATGCTGATTTGAGCGCAATCATCATGCGCATATAAGGACACTGTTTTCATAGAGACTTTGCAAGTATTCTGTCAGGTATGCGGGAGTAGATGGATCTAATTACAGGAAGAGTGTTTATTAGCAGGAGTGATATTTATGCATTGATATTTATACGTGATATTTATGCATGCATTGGAATTTTTCGCGACGTTTTTGGCCACTCACGAGGCCACCAAAAAACAACTCGTGAAGCTCAGAGAACAATCACCGTGTATTGCACGATTGGTGGCAATGCTACCAATTTTTCATTGCCAAGTATTCGCAAACCTATTGGGAGCTATTGTCTGACCAGGGCCTAAGATAATGCCAATAGTGTGCAAAGTGTCATCAAGGTAAATGGTGGCTACTTTGAAGAATCTAAAATATTATACATTTTTAACACTTTTTTGTTTACCACATGATTCCATATATGTTCCATATGCTATTTCATAGTTTTGATGTCTTCAGTATTGTTCTAGAATGGAGAAAATAGTCAAAATACAGAAAAAACCTATGAATGAGTAGGTGTGTCCAAACTTTTGACTGGTGCTGGAATGAAAATATTCAGTAGTATTAAAGAGTTCATTAAAATAAATATTTGAAAAAGTGAAGGGAAAAAATTTCCAAAATATCGTGCATTAACAGTACATTCCCAGACACTGAGAGTGATTACAATTGGAATCTCTTTGGTGCTCATAGCTTGTTGTCTCTCATCACATCTTGCTGCAAGTTCCTGTGTGAGTGTGTCCGCTGTGTTCTGCTCACTAAAATTCACCAAACCACCTTTCAGTATCCCACTGCATGACAGCACCTTCATTACTGCCCGCAAGAAACTGCTCTCTTCCTTAAGACTCTTCTCAGTAGCAGATCAGCAGACCTCCATACTGGATGTTGTCCCTATAGACAAAAGTGTACAAGTCTCTCATGGGAACTTAGCTGTATTACTTGCATTGAAAATATTATAAACAATTAGACAAAGGATCAGGTATTGTCTTTTGTGTCTGGTCTTATATTTACTTGATATACTTTATGTATTTACACTTCCATGATGTTTGACCACACATCAAAGCTGCATGGGCTTGAATGGCCTGGGCTTTTTCATTCCTCTCTGCATCATTTCTCTTTGTTCCATTTTTGGAAACAGAACATCAGGAAGCTGCTTCAGAGCAGGAGGATTTTTCATGGTAAAGAAATGCAGGCTGACAATGAGTTATAGTCATGACTCTAATTCCATAAGTTCCCTAATGTCTTCTTGGATTTCATTTGTACGAAGAGAACAAAAGCCCCCTGAAATCCTGATTTCACAGGGATATTTTAAGCTTTTGGTTGGTCTTGCTAGTCCCTTGACTTGACAGAGACGTTTACTTTATACATGCGTATTTTGATTTTGCATTATGATTGTAGCAGTAATTAAAGCCTTAATTAGGAATTGTTGCAATCTAGCAGATTCATTTTGGCACTGCAACAACTGGGTCCATTAACCTGCAGTCACAGAGCTACAAGTCTGCCATCACTAAAATGTACTGTGCATATTTACTACAGTGGCGTGATCTTTTTCACATTTTGTAGTGTTATGACATGGAATTTAACTGGATGTAATTTTAACCATTTGATTTACAATATATGTCCAACATTTGAAGGTGCAAATGTTATGACCCAAAGTTAATTCAACAAAAATGTGTCAGTACTTGGTAGAACTACATTTAGTTGTAAATGCAGCTATGAGTCTTCTGCTATATGTCCCTTTTAGCTTTACACAATGCATCCTGATAATTTGATTGATAATTCTTATCATCAAAAACTGCTCAAGTGCTGTCAGATTGAGTGGAGACCACTGATGGATCATTGAATATTTTCAATTCTTGCTACAGATTTTCAATCGGCTTGAGGTCTGGGCTTTGACATTCTAGCACATTCAGGTTCTTGGCTTTGACTTATTTCCATTTAGCTTTGGTCGTACGCTTAGTGTCATTTTCCTGTTGAAAGGTAGACCTCTGCTCCAGTCTCCAGGCTGTTGCAGGCTAGGCCAGATTTTGCCATGTATTTGGATTCATTCCTCTTGCCTGCAACCATGACCATTTTTAAATCCCTGCTGATGAAAAGCATCATTACAAAATGATGCTACCATCACCACAAAATGATTCTACCATCACCATGCTTCAGTGTGAGGATGGTGTTCCCATTGTAATGAGCAAGGTTTGTGCAAACCAGAGTGTTTTGTGCCAGGACAGGATATTCAAATTTTAGATTCATAATACCAGATAACCTTTTCTGACATGAATGAGTCTTTCATATTTTTTAAATAATGACTTTCTTCCTGACAGTCTTCCATAAAGCCCAGCTTTGTAAAGTGTCTGGGCTATGGTTGCCCTGTGAACTGTTCCTTTCTTCAGAGTTGTGAATCTCTCCAGCTCTTTCAGAGTTACCCATGGCCTCTTGGTTGCTCCTCTGATTAATGCACTATTTACCTGGTCACTGACTTTGGGAGCACGTCCTCCTCGAGGCAGAGTCACAGTTATGCCATATTCTTCCCATTTTTAAATAACACATTTGATCGTGCTTAATGGGATGTTCAAAGATTGGTGTCATTTTTTTTTTATAATCAAACCCTAATACTTTATTTAACAAAATTTAGGGTTTCACAGCAATTGGGGTGAATATTTATGTAAACATGTGCACCCCCATTTAAGCTTTAATCTTTTAGTCTCACCTTTTCATCATCTTTTTCATTATTATTATTATTATTATTGCAGCCAAAAGTAATATTATTAAGGGCACTTAAAAAGAATGGTATTAGCAAAAGAACAAATAAGGTAGTTGTAGTTTTTGTAGTGTATGAAGCCTATTATATAAGTGGCATTGTATATAATTTAGAGTTGCAACTAATTTGAAAACAATTAGATTATTTTACAGATATAGAAAATAGCACAAATATTTAACAATATTTCTTTTACCATTCAATCAAATTAAAATGCCCTTAATAATACTACTGAACTCTTAATTAAGCTTCACTCAATAACAGGCCACTAACTTCAATACAATATTACTGACATTTATCAGATAATGTGTCACAGCATGAGAATATTATCAAATACTTATGCTGACCAAATGAAACACCCAAACTAACACACAGTGTCTTCCATTTATTTTTTACTGGTTCCACACAGTTTTTGGAATCATATGCCTTACCTGCAGTTCAGACTCTGATTGGTTCAATTCTAACCAGTGAAATTTAAAATAAAGGCAAAATTAATATACACTGGTTGTCTCGCTAACTGAAACACTTAGATGCTAAATTCATTTTGCTTGCTGTGTACATATGAATGTACAGTGGATGGGATCAATTCCAAAGCTTGGGGCTGATTTATAGTTTTCATGGCCTGGAATCAGTGAATTGACTCTTTATGCTGCACTATTGCCCAGGACTATAAAATGCACATACTTATATGATATGAATTGTCTTTTGAGAAAAGTTTGTCTCCTAGACTAAACATTCATTTGAGACCATGTCATGTTGTCATACAAAGTGCCGACTTTGTGTCAAGTTAGCACAAGATAACATTTTCTGATAGGGCAGAACAGATAAAGAATAAATCTTTATCTTTAACCATAAATCTGGGATACAGCTAGAAAACCAGAAAAGGTAGGGCAACTCAAAAGAATACACAGCAGTTAACAAGCCTGGTTCAACCAGGGAAATTGCGCTTCCAACGTTTCTCTTTGTCCCATATATGAATGATTACAAATTGACTTCTGCATTCATTGTATGTCGCTCTGGATAAGAGTGTCTGCTAAATGCCATGTAATGTAAACATCACTCACATGAAAACAGATGTCATGAGGAAAGCATGGTGTAATGTAAATTATTCTATCTACATTCACTGGATATGAGCAATTGTGTGCTCTGATTGGCTACTCTACTACTAAGCTATCAGCTCATATACCGTGAGTAGAGAAAAACAAAATGGCAGAGCGTGTGGCTGAACCATCCGAGGATGAAATAAAAACTCTACTCGAAAACAAAACCCCCAAAAAATTAAAATTAAAAAAGCAACAAAATATGGAATAAAAGTATTTGATGGTAAGAATGTATTTTTTTTTCAAGAATGATTATTGTATTTTTCACACATTTGTCAGATTGCAGGCACTCACAGATGTATGTGCAGGGGAGAGCAGGGATGCAAACAGAAGGCGTAGCCAAATCGGTGAGCAAACTCATAGTCAAAGCCAGGCAAGGGTCAGTCGATCGGTGAACAGAATATCAGAGAGAGGACAGAGGCAGATAACGGGAAAACATAGCAAAAGTTCAATAACAGGAAATCAGGTAGACTAGAAGGCTTGGTACAACTGGAAAGACACAGAACGATACTTCGCACTGAAGGAGAGTGAGGGAGAGTAGCATTGCTGATGATTGTTAATGAGAGACAGCTGAAGTTAATAAGATGGAGACAGGGGGCGCTGTGAACCTTGGGCGTTGTAGTCTTGGGAAGCCATGTTTGTAGTTTGCTTTGTGTTCTGATTCAGAACGCCAATACTGACAGAAGCCCCCTCAGGAGCTCCCTCTGGGAGCCACATTCTTTTGGGATGCCCTCTCCCTCTAGGTGCAGGTTTGTCAGGGTGCTGAGTGTGAAATTCTTGAATTAGCAGGGGATCGAGGATGTCCTTAGCCATTACCCAGCTCTGTTTCTCTGGTCCATAGTCCTCCCATTCTACCAGGTACTCCACTTGACCTCTTTTTCTTCTGGAGTTGAGAATTCTGTTTACTTGGTAGATAGGTTCTCCCTCGAGACTTAGGGGTTGTTGTTCCGGGACGAGAGTATTTTCTACCAGAGGACCTTGAATTGCTGGTTTCAGACATGACACATGGAAGGTCGGGGAAATGTGGCAGTGAGGTGGAAGCTCCAGTCTGTACGAGACCTCATTGATGCAACGTAAGATTTTGTGTGGGCCAATGTAATGTGCCTGGAGTTTCTTGCAAGGGTTTGGTTCCCTTAAGTCATGTGTGAAGACCCACACCCTGTTGCCAGGTGAAAACTCAGGATTTTTTCCACAGTGCTTGTCTGCATATCCTTTATACTTGCTGTGAACCTCCTCCCATATTGCTTGGCTCCTAGAAAACCAGTCCTCAACTGGCTGTACCTGTGCTGGAGTGTCATCCCACAGGAACAGGGGTGGCCGGTAGTTGAGTATGCACTGGAAGGGTGTTAACTGGGTAGCTGAGTTCTAGAGTGAGTTTTGTGCATACTCGGCCCACGGGATGAAATATGACCAGTCCCCCTGATTCCTCATGCAAAAGATTCTAAGGAAACAGCTGATCTCCTGGTTAGCCCGCTCCACCTGGCCGTTGGACTGAGGGTGATAACCTGACATGAGGCTTACTGAGACACCCAGACACTCCATAAAACAAGTCCATAACTGTGAAATGAACTGTGGACCATGGTTGCTGACAATATCCTCTGGGATACCAAAGTACCTAAACACATACTGGAACAGAAGTTCTGCTGTCTGAAATGCAGTTGGAATGCCTGGTAAGGGAATCGGCCTCAAAGCCTTGGAGAATCAGTATACAATCACCATGATGTTTGTGTTACCCTGGGATGGTGGTAAGTCGGTTATGAAGTCTATGGCCAGGTGGGACCAAGGTCTCTGAGGTACAGGGAGGGGACATAGCTTACCAGAAGGAGGGGTTCATGGAACCTTTGCTTGGGCGTATTCAGAGCAAGAGGTGATAAAGTGATTGATCTCGGTTCTCATGTTTTCCCACCAGTACATACTTCTCAACATCTGATAAATCCTTTGACTAGTAGGCTGTCCCATAGCAGGAGATGCATGTCCCCATGTGATGAGTTTACCTTGAAGGGTTTTGGGAATGTATAGCAGTTCTGGTGGACAGTCCTCTGGGTGCCTTTGGGGTTGAGAGTTTCTGATCTCTTTATCTAGGTCCCAAGTGATAGACTATAGGAAGCATTCTGGTGCAAGAACAGGATGTGGTTCGGTGTTGTGAGGAGCAGAATTGGAGGTTTGGGATAGAGCATCAGCCTTTGTGTTCCTAGACCCTGGACAAAAAGAGATCATAAAGTTGAATCTGGTGAAAAAGAGGGCCCATCACGCCTGACGTGGGTTCAGCCGCTTTGCTTTCTTTAGGCATTCTAAGTTCTTGTGGTGTGTCAAAATCACAAAGGGGTGCATAGCTCCCTCTAGCCAGTGCCTCCATTCCTCAAGGGCAAGCTTAATGGCTAGTAACTCATGATTCCCGATGTCATAGTTCCTCTCTGCAGACAAGAGTTTCTTTGAGAAAAATGTTACTGGGTGAAGCTTTGGTTTCTCACCAAAATGTCGAGATAGCACCCCTCCAACTCCTGTTTCTGGGGCATCCACCTCAACAGTGAACAGTTTGGTGGGGTCAGGATGTTGCAGGATGGGGGCTGACGTGAACGCAGTCTTAAGTCGGCTGAAGGCTTCCTCCGCTGCTGGGTTCCAGAGGAGACGTTTTGTACCTTTTTTTAGCAGGGCGGTTAATGGAGCAGCGATGGTACTGAAATCTTTGATAAATCGTCTGTAGAAGTTCGCAAAACCTAGAAAGCGTTGGAGTTCCTTAACGGATGTGGGTACAGGCCAAGACGTGACAGCAGATACTTTGGAGGAGTCCATGCTGACTCCCTCTGTGCTAATGATGTAACCCAGCAAAGCGCTCTGATGTAAATGGAACTCACATTTCTCAGCTTTGATGTAGAGATGATTCTCGAGTAGGTGTTTTAGCATGGACTGGACGTGTTCCAGGTGGCTTGATTCGTCTGGGGAGTAGATCAGAATATTGTCAATGTAGGCGATAACAAACCTCCCCAGCATGTCCCAGAGCACATCATTGATCAGGCACTGGAAGAGGCTTGGGGCTGAAGAAAGGCCATAAGGCATGACCCGGTACTCAAAATAGCCAGCAGTGGTGCTAAACACTGTCTTCCATTTGTCGCCTTCTCGAATTCTGATCAGGTTGTATGCACTGCGCAGGCCAAGTTTTGAGAATATCTTTGCTGAACATAGTTGTTCTAACGCTGAAGGGGCAAGTGGAACTGGATATGGATACTTGACAGATAAAGACCTGATTAAGTCCTCTATAATCTATGCATGGACAAAGACCCCCTTCTTTCTTCTTCACAAAGAAGAAGCCTGCGGAAGCAGGTGACTTGGAGGGACAAATATAACCTTGCTTGAGAGCCTCCTGAATGTACTCCTCCATTGAGAAGAAGAAGAAGCCTTTATTTGTCACATGTACACTCAAGGACAGTGAAATTCATCCTCTGCATTTAACCCATCTGAAATGAACACACACACACACACACCCAGAGCAGTGGGCAGCCATACTACAGCGCCCAGGGAGCAGTTAGGGGTTAGGTACCTTGCTCAAGGGCACTTC
>JAOANJ010000005.1:38665052-38676295 GCA_026413345.1 Ariopsis seemanni | reverse complement strand
TCTCTCTCTCTGCTTTCATTCGCTCAGAGCACTTAACAGCATCAATGTACTCTGTTATGTGCCTCGTCGGCTCCTCTGATGTTGAGGTGTTTGCAGTTTAGAGTTTCCCTCTTAGGGTTGGGTTACATGCAGATTTTAGCATCCACTTCAGAGCTATATGTAATCATTCATAATGGAACAATAGCTCACAATAGCTCAAGTAGGGATCCCAATCTATACTTCCCCAAAGTTTTGCAAAGTTTTCTACACATTGGAGCACATATTTCTGACTCTAGAATAATGGTGCATAGAAATGGAACACCATAAAATTTGGTCAGGAATTCTGCTGTCTTCTGATCATGTAGCACAACCACTGTTCCTGTTCTCAGAGGAGAAAATTATATATTAATGTCCTGAGGAAATGCAGAGAGAACATGGCAGCCCCTTCTTCTTCCTCCTCCTCTTTTTTTTTTTTTCCTCGGGAGGTTTCTGTTGTCAAGCGTGGTTTTCTGTGGCACAAAGCTAAAACCCAAAAGCTTTTCCAAGAATTAAACATACAAAAGTGTGGGGAGTTGCTCCAGCCCTGTACAAGCGGTAAACCTTCGAGTATAAGCCCTATAATCTTACGTTCTGATCTCTCTCACACTCTCTCTTTTTTTCCTCATGGTTATTTTAAATAATGCAGGTTGTGGTTCATCAAGTTGAGATTTTGTGAAAGCGGCTCCTAACGTCTCTGTACTTCTTACTTCCACAGATCCATCCATCAGCTCTTAATCTCTCTCTCTCTCTCTCTCTCTCTCTCTCTGTACCATTGGTTCATCGCTTCTTTATGAATGTTCTTTTTCCTGTCTTCTGCCTTTTTCTATAGGCTACCTGTTCTCATCCAAGTCCTCTTTCAGGAATATTAAGATGATCTTTTATGAAATGCATTCGAAATATTTGTGTATAATTATGCAACATCTGTAATTATAACAGTGAAATAGTTCAGGACCACTTGAGTAGTGATTGTTATGCCTGAGATTTATTTTAATGAGTGTTAAAAATGAATACAGAAAGCTCCTCAAACAATGAGGTGCTTTTAGGTTTTTCATTTTTATTTTAGCCTTCTCCTTCCATCTCGCTTTTGTTTGTCTCGACTTTGGTAACAGGTTAGAAGTTTTCTCACCTCATACCCCACAGCTGTGTTTTCTGTGTGTTACTACATGTTGTGTATTTGTCCCATTACATTTCCTCTTGATTTGTGTGTGTGTGTGTGTGTGTGTGCAGGAGTGAGTGAGTGAGTGTCCTCTCATATCTGTGATCCAGTGTAAGACTCCCATATTCATGCACTAAGTGCCTGGCTTTTAAGTCACCTCAGTCACTCACCTGATTGTTTCTCTTCTGGCTACGTCAATATATGCTAACATTTTTTTCAGCCGCCATCCTCAGTTAGAAAAGCATTAGGTCATTTATAAATATGAGAATGTTTTTGCTGTGCTATAAAATCAATGTATAGTTAATAGCATGAACTAGGGAAGTTATTTTAAACAGATGTTCATATACCGTAGCATGGTGTAGAAACCTCGAAATAATGTTTGCTTTCATATGGGGTTATGTAACACATGCTTACATTCGTGAACCAGAGGCTGAAAAGAACACTACCGCTGATGGATATTCATGTTTACCTCTTGCCTGTTAGCGCTCTCATTTGTTCAAACATTTACCGTGTATGGTAACAGTCCACTGCCAAATGCACACACACTCTGTCAGTCACTGTACATTTGCTGAGGAGGGTTTTCATTGGGAAATGTTTATAACTGAACATGAGTTATAAAAGCTTTTCCTGTTGCTTGAAGCTTTGGTTACTTGCAGTAAATCTGGCCTTTTCACCTTTGTCTTAACGGGTTGATAAGAGAGAGAATTATTCAAGAAACTCTTTTCAATTAACATCCTCATGGTCACAAGCATGTGGATTTCCATTGGAAACATTAGTCATTTGTTACATCCATTGGTTCACTGATGAGGTAGAGGTTGACTAACTGTTCATTAGGGCAACTTATAGACCATGAAGTCATGCTGATGATCTCGGTTGTCAGGATGCAAGTTCAGGGGTTTACCTGGGCTTGACATGAATATATAAGATCATCAGGATGTGAGGTCATTTATTTAACAGGTCATCCTCATTAACCCTCAGTTTTCATCACAGCTTCTTTAAGCATTTCTTCTCCTCTGCTTCTACTCACTCTGTTTTTGCTTCAGTGACCCCTATTTAGCTGCAAATGATTTGCAGAACATCATTGGAAGAAAAAAAAAATTATTGAATGGAGCACATTATTTATTTATTTATTTATTTATTTAGTTTATTTTTTAATGATCCAGTTTTTCCATCAAGCATTTTTCTTTGAAGGACAGCGTGGGGAGACAGTGGACTCTAATCTGGCATGCTAACATCCAGAGCAAAGACAAAATATCATTTAACACCCAATTATTTTATTTTTATTTTTTTTGCTTTCCTCCATTCCTCTACTGTGGGCATTATACTCGAACGTTTACCTGTATCCATGCAAAAATAAAGAACACAAAACAAAGAGCAAAAAGAAAACAACAAAACGAGAACAATATTCAAATTGTTCAAGAGGTCTTTTTTCCTTGCTAACAAACAGGCTCTTTGGAAAAACAGATAAGCACTTAACCAAATGCTTGACCTTTTCTTCCTGTTTGGTTGTTTGGTTGTTGTTTTCTGTTGTTTGAATCTTTGTTTCTTTCTGGTTCATTTAGCCTCTTTTCCTTTGCTGGGTGAGTTTCTGACTGGGGAAGAGGGGTGGGAGAGGTGGGCTGCACCAGCCGCTGGCCACAGCAAAGGAATGTGCTCTTAAATCTTCTCATCTTTAAACGTTATATACATCAGCAATGCGTGTGTATATGTCCTACTGCTTCGTTTTATTTGTCCTTACAGCATGAGACTGGCTGCATATCATCATGCACTCTCTTTCCTTTGGTTTTCTTTATGCACTTTTCTTTTGCTTCTGTAACAGAATGAGACAGCTGCACTGGACTAAGCACGTCACTGTGTGTGTGTGTGTGTGTGTGTGTGTGTGTGTGCGCGCGCACGTTGGTTTCATTTTGGCTCCTGTAGCTCCACTGTTCTCCTGATTATTCAGCTTGCAGTGAAATGTATCAGCTCCTCTTTTCACCTTTCTGCACTTGTCTGCACTGCTGCATGCCAAACGATGCTCTGCTCTCTCTTTCTCTTCCTCTCTCACAGTCTCTGTCCCTGAATGAACTGCTCCACAACCACCATGCAAAATGATCCGCTACTACTTAGCATGCTTCAGAATGGCTCCAAGTCTGGAACGATATCAATTATGTTGCTTACAGAGACAGCCATATTATTCTGTCCCATGTCAGCGATCTTCTGGTGCTGATTCAGAGGCTAAGCCGCTAACTAAGGATTTAGAGGCTTAGGCACTAGCTAATGGTTATTGGGCCTGTCCTGAGCTTGACAGCATGACAGTGCTCCTGTCACAGCAGTTGGCTTCAAGCACATGGAGTGGCAATAAAAAAAGAACACTAGCAGGGTGAAAAATTTTTAGAATTAAAATTTTTAGAGTTATTGAGATCCATGCGATCACAGTGTAGCCAATTCCGTATTGTTGTCTTCTAATTATGGCTGTATTCCAATGCATGGTACTGGCTCGACTCAACTTAACTCAAATCGACTGTACTTGCTTTTGGTATCGCCAGTTCATTTTCCACGATAGCTGGTTGTCATAGCGACACAAGATAAAACTACAGTGATGTCATTTTCAATGCAACACGCACAGGAACATTTTTATTAGTATTAATACTACTGCTCGTGTGCATGTTTGTGTGTGTGTGCACGTGAAATAGTGTTATGTCAAGCTGAACAAAAAAAAAAAAAAACAGCATAAAAAAGCTGCATCCAAATTGTCAGGATGGAATGGTAACAGCATAAAAAGTACCGTCAGTTTACAAGCAGTAAAAAAAAAGCTGCACCCTATATGTTAAAATGATGTAATAGTTAAAGCACAGAGTTTTCATTTGGAGCACGCAAGTGGGCGTCCCCTCTTGGCGTATTTTTTTTGGAGAAGGTTTTGCTGCAGGTAAATCATTCAAAATTGGCCAGCCTGTACTGATATTTTCCTCACCCTCTGTTGATGGTTAAACCCGATGAGTGTATGTGCATTCTGCAATTGAGCTCTGTATTTAGGAAACATTTTAAAGAAAGGTGACAAATTGTGGCAACTTCAGCTTGACATAAGGCCGTTTCGCGTCCACACACACAAATAATCGGTGAAAACACACATATAATCAGTGAAGTATAATCAATAAATGTAACACTATTTAAAAATGGAGGATTTGTTCAGGATGCCCTGTCTTGCACAGTGATGACGCAGTGATACGATTCTCTCTGACCAATCAGTAGTCCACAGTGTTTTCACTCACCTTTTGGTACTGTCTCAGCTCACTTGGAACCTCAAAAGAACCTGTTACCAGGTACTATCCATGATTTTACCGCGAGTTGGCCTAGTGGTTAGCGTGTCTGTCTCTCGACCAGGAGATCGTGAGTTCTACTCATGGTCAGGTCATACCAAAGACCATCATAAAAATGATACCTAGTACCGTCTGGTAAGGCACGCTGCAATGTAGATGCAAGTGGGGAAGTCAAACTCTCGTGGTTAGCAAAGGACTAGCCCCTAGCTGTACAGGCGAAAGGCTGAGGGCTGTCAAAATGGAGATCGGCACTGCACCCATACGCCTTAAAGAGTTGGTTAGTACTGGGACAGGACACTGCCTGGGAAGACCAGATTCTGGCGTGAGAGGGACTTTGACTATCCATGATTTTGGCCCAATGGAAAACCAAAAAAGGCAAGTAGAATCGAGTCGAGTTGAGTTGAGTTGGTACCATGCAGTGGAAAAGGCCCATTAGACTGTAAGACACCATATTGCTTATACAATTCACAAAGCCCATTGCATTCCATTAGCATTGCATCACTAAAAAAAAAAAAAAGCATTTTCCTAGCATTTATCAAGAAATAAATGCTAATAATATTAAGTTTTGGATCATGTTATCCAAAAAACTTCATAACAGACTAGACACACGACAGTTGCATAACTCTTCTCTTCCATAACACTTCATATTAACATTCATCGGTTGATGGCTTCATAAAGCTATGCATGCTACAACATGATGCCACAGTGACTAATGAGCGGTTGCTTTATTTGCATATGTGTGACATAACCACACCCTTGATTATTGATACACTAAATGAGGCATCAGTCATACTTCCTTTTGACTGTGGGTGCAGTGCGGGTGCGTCCTTCCTCCATCCCACCAGCTAGAACCCCAGTCACTCGTCTGTGTCCCTTGTCACCTCTAATGTTCCACTCAGAACTCTGTTGCAGATTCTAACCCACCGTCTTTTCCTTTGGCTATGTGTCTGTGTGTATTAAGGCATCCCTTTGTCATTTCTTCACTTTCTGTCTCTCAGTGTCTGCCTGTGTCTGTCACTTTTTTTAGTTTCCTTCTGATTAGTTGGTATACACATAGCAAGCATTTATTTTGTGTTGGCTGTCTTTGTACTTGTGTGCTTCCATATGTCTTTCAGTGTGAAGCCCGGTGTGTTCCATTTTAAGTTCATGAGAATGAACATCCATCGTCTTGACTGATTGACAGTGGTAAACTGACTGGATGAGTCCATTTCGTGCTACCTCGCTTATGGTTTTGTTTTGTCCGACATTTCTCCTTCTTTGAGAAACTCTTAAGATCTTGTTGCGCAAGATATGTCTAAGATGACAAAAGATAAATTATAATTGTCGCACTTCAGACCAGAATAATGATAAGATCCAGATACCTGGAATGCACATTCTTAAATTATTTTAAAAAGAAATTGTTTACCTAAACATTAGAATTATTAGCCTTGGATTTCTAGTGCAGCAACTTGATCTTGAGCTGTCTGTGCATTATAAGGCATGTCCATGAAAAGCCCTGAGTACCAGGCACAAACTGAGAGATATCTTTGCTTCCATCCCTCTCTCCAACCACACCCTTTTGTCTTTTTTTAATTTTTTCCACTTCACCTTTTTCTTGCCTCTTCCTCAACTCTTTCTTGTCTTTTCTCAATCCCTATATATTACACTCTTCTTTTTGTTTTTGTCCCTCTCGTTCCTTCTCCACATCCCATCCTCTCACTCAGATGCGGGTGGTGAAAGCGTTCCGTAGCTCCCTCTATGATGGCATCGAGAAGCCTGAATCCAGGAACTCCATCCACAACTTCATGGCACATCCTGAGTTTCTCATCAACGACTTCATGCACAACATCCCGCTGATCGACGACACAGACATCGATGACGAATCGGAGCTGTCCAAGCACAACCACCATCACCTGCACCCGGCCTTCCGCAAGCCGCCTCCTCCTCCGGTCCAGCGATCCCATCCCCCACCGCGTCCTTATCGCCAGTACAGCCTCCCAGCTACCCCCAACCGTAACAACAATGCTAACCAGAGCAGCATGCACCACCTGACCCAACCCACAGAACACAGCGCACACTGGACCACCTATTCCCGACAGATGTGTCCCCTTCTTAGCCTGGAGACTTCACTCTGACTGCCTGCACTCCAGACGAAGGGCACTTGATGGACTTTGCATACAGAGCAGAGACAAGATAACCATTGCTTCATTTACATCTGTGATATGATGGGGGAACTCCTGGGGACATAGTATTGAAGGTCTGCTCAACTTTCAAACAACTCAAAAACACACAAGATTTATCCATTCTCTCTTACCACCACAAACCACCCATGAGTCTGTCTGGTTTTACAGCTTCACACATGCACTGCCTCCTCTCACTGTACTGAGAGAAGGCCAGTGTATTGTGCATCTGTGGTAATTTGAGACCAGGCCTAGGAAGGTGAGCAACACAGAAATGGTTTATTTACACAGAATAAACTGCAGATGTGTAAAGTTGTAAGGAAAGATATGATGTTGAAAGGAAAAAGCTGTCATGCCTGATAGGACTTTTAATGGTAAAATCATATCTGTGACTTGACTTTCAAGAGTGCAAAGGCATTACATCCAGGCAGAGTATGAGGTCAAATCACACCACTTTTTATTGATGTTATTAACATCATCATCATCATCATCACAACTAGTTCTACAGTCTATTATCATCATTAGTGTTCAGATTGTCATAACTATATTTGAAAATACAACTTTTATTACAATATAACTAATGCTTTATGGAGTAGCTTTAACACATTTATTTATTTATTTATCTATCTATTTATTTATTTATTTATTGTCTGCTTTATTTATGTTGGGGTTTTTTTTTTTTTCAATCTCGCTTTGTCTGTTTCTGTGTGTGTATATGTGTTGTGTCTGTCCTAAAAAAAAAAAAAAAAAAGCCAGAAAAACAAAACAAAAATAAGTACTAACAAAACAAAGATACAATAAATTTAAAGTTATGAGTAATTACATTTTAATGAGTCTACGAATAGCAAAACAAAACTAAACATTACTGCCATTCATTCTTCCATTAAATTCAATTATTTTTGTGGAAAATGTAAGCAAATTTTACTGGCTGCCTGTTGTTAAGGTCAACTGATAGACTTTCACTGGAAGTAAGATTTGTTTAAATGCAAAGCCATTCTTTTTACATTAAAAAAAAAGCATTTACATGTATTGCTTGAAATTTGCTACAGCGTAGAAGATTTGGGCAAATACCCACAGAATATCCATTGATAGCAGGCTTTGAGAACTTTCAGTCATATCAGTACCAGCCTGAGTATCACTTCTGTGATCACATTGGCCGATTTACAGCGAACGCTGGATGTGGATTTGCCCAGTATCAGCATTTCATTGCGTTTTTAGGACTGTTAATTTTCGTTTCCTTTTACTTGTTTTGCAAATATCACCAACAAAATGCATTTACCCTTTAAAGCATTGTGAAATACTATGATTCGCTCATAACCAACGCTTTCTGGCCCTTTAAATTCATTCATAGACACGTTTGCTTTTGGTTCATGTTTTGCTTTATTTAGCCTTGTCATGTAGTGCTAAACATCTGTGATCAAGTCAAGCATCTGACTACAGACTGTGGTTTCAAGGTCTGAACCAGAATAGCAAACACTCATCTTATACTGCCACGATTTTCATCATGTGCTTAATATCATAGAAATGAATGATGGACAATCTGTGAGACTGACATCACCTTTGCACATGATCAGAGCTCACTGGTTTGGTTTAAAGATTAAATATTCCTGTGGTCACCAGTGGACTCTGACAAAATGCAAATGCACTTTTCTTTGCTATAGGTGTTTTGGTATCAGATAAAAACAAAAAAAAACAGGATACCAAAAATTCAAATGCCACAACATTCCATAACAAGCATGACACCATGATACATAATAAAACACTCGATTTGAGTACATTCCATTAACGCTCCATTGATCTGAGTGCCAGGGGGTACAAAATCCTCTTGCACCTCATAAAATTCCGAGGTGGCACAATCAAGATCATATTGCTCCTAGTCAATGCATTGCAATGCAATACAATCATCTGGGAAATAGGACTGGCACTTATGCAACAGACTGCCCTGTCCACAGCTCTGTGAAATAAGCTTGATAACATGTACATAGGGCTCTCAGAAATCCTTTATCTGTATAGAATACTTTTCTAGAGTGCCCAGTTTTCAGCAACTGGCAAATGTTGAAAGTGTACAATGCAAGCATGAACGTTGATGGATCATGTTGTTGCATTGCTCAGTGTTGTCTGTGCAGAGCATGTGTTGATCATCATAGCGCACCTTGCCATCATTGTTTAACTTCACATCTGTCTATTGATGGTCCATTTTCACTGGTCAATTTTTCATTGTCTCTTCCGCAGTAGGTGGACATCCATTTCTCCTTATGGTCATTGATGTGCTGTTGACTGCAAATGTTCTTCTCCAGTTCCTCTGCCCTTTTTCTTCTATGGCTTCAGAACAGAGCCTTAGACTGGAGTATACACTGTCTAGGGATACACTGATGAAAATGTCCACTTGCGATCAGGACTTTGGAGCTGATGGGTGTTCACATTTCAGCATACAAATTAGGACTATTAGAACAAGGCAAAGTCTGAATTCTCCACCCATTTTATTTACTTCAGAGGTAAATATTTTATCTCTTTCCATATGTGTCCAAACCATTGGAAGGGTCCATGTTACTAACAGTCCCAGGGGAGTCTCATGAAGTGAGAGCGCTGGTAGGTTTTGAGGAAGCAAGGACCCATTTCGATGCACAGACACAGTCAGCTCACTAAATGGATGGCCAGTGAAAGCAGAAACGATCACGACACTTGTTTAACTCTTGATTATGATGTATTCTTTGCCGAATCTTATCTAATCATAAACAGAGCTTAACTGCATCAAAATAGTCTTAAAAGCTATAATTGTCTTTGAAGGATGTCAATTCTAAACATATAAGTTGTAACCCCAATTTCATTCAACTCCACTGAGGGATTCATTATATTATTTCATATGCAGGATATCCATCTTCTCCAAGTCAATTATCTGCAGATGAAAATTCAAAGATTGTTGAAGGAATATTTAAAGGAAAACAAAAATTCCATTGTCTGCCGTTTTCCATTTTTGTTGTAGGAAGTTTACTCAAGGTAAGGCGAAAAAATGTGCAAAGAGTATATAATATATTAAATATAAAAATGATAAAATATTGTACAACTGCACCAATGCTGTACATTTCTTTTGCTAAAATGTGTGTGCATCTTTTGTTTACAACTTAAGCACATTTTTTCCTTTTATTCTTTGGCTCTCCCCTTCTTTATTTTCTCTTTTTTTTTGTAAAATATTGAAATTAAACATCTTGTACATTATTATGATTATTATTATTATTATTATTATTATTATTATTATTATTATGATTATATAACTATTATTGTTTTTCCAGCAGTGCTCTTTTAACTGATGGATAAAAACAGACAGTTGCACATTCTCCTGAGCATACAATTACTGCGCTACAATGAACAAAAAAAGACAAAAAAGAAGAGAAAAAAATCAAGACTATGAAATATATTAATAATTACCTGCCTGTTACTTAAGAGAAAAAGTATCTATATATGATGAAAGAACACACCTGTATACTGTAGACTAAAATGTATGGAAATTAAGAATTTACTGGGAAAATAATTCAACACTTTTTGTCTGTATAAAAAAAAAAAAAAGTATTGTACAATAATAACTTTGACCAGTGTCTGTGGTTGTGTTTTATTGTGTGGCTGTGCTTATTTTATTTAATGCTAGGGAACACACATGCATGAAAGTAATAATAATCACACATTTGTGCCAAACTCAGAGGCAATAACATTCTTGGAAAATAAATTCTAATGTCAGAGTGGTTGATTATTTTGCAGTATCCCATCGCTAAAACATACTTTTCACTGAATACACTGGTGATAACTGGCCATTCAGTAGCAGTTTTCAGGATACAAGAGGAGTGTATTGGGGATTTGGGTTACTGTCTGTGTGGGGTTTTCCATGTTCTGCCTGTGCTTGTGTAGGTTTCCTGTGGGTTCTCAAATTTCCTCCCATTTTCAAAAACAACATTCATGTAGGCTGTGTGAAATTACCTGCATGGTTCCTTGCAACAGACTGGCATTTGATCTGGAGCAGATTCCCATCCTGCACCCCATGTTACTGGGACAGGCTCCAGATCCACTGCACCCTTCAGCAAGATAAAGAAATTACTAAAGATGAATGAATGAATGAATGAAGTCTATTCTAACTTTTAATGATGAATGAAGTACATTTATAGCATTTAACAAACCTGCTTAACCAGAGCGACTTAAGTGCTATAAAGTCTCTATTAAAAACATCTTCATTTTAGAAGAAATATGTTAGGATCGAAGAATACTATCAAGCTTGAACCCTGTCAGAGAGGAGTTAGTATGGGTTGGTACAGCAACAAAACTGTACAAGTCAAGGGTTTTTCTTTTTCTGTTTTCTTTCCTCCAGTTGGCCACTTCTATTGTGTCATTTTCCTGGTGATTGTTCTTGACTGCTAAGGCTATAACTAATGTAATGGAGTACAAGAATGAGCTCTTTTGCAAACTGTAGGTTTGGTTTTATTAAAAATGAAATACCAATGTTGCAGCCTAGTACACTGTAAAAAAAAAAAGTTACGCCAACTTAAAAATTCAAGGCAACTTACTGCACGGGATTTTTGAGTTTATGTGCCAACTAAGATTTTTAAGTTTTGAATAAAGTTGTTC
>JAOANJ010000005.1:38419192-38430108 GCA_026413345.1 Ariopsis seemanni | reverse complement strand
GAACATGCAAACTCCACACAGAAAGGCCCCCATCAGCCACTGGGCTCAAACCCAGAACCTTCTTGCTGTGAGGCAACGGTGCTAACCACTACACCACTGTGCCACCCCCTTCTAAAATGATAATCAATTAATTTTTTAACTTAAATCCATCCATTATCTGTAGCTGCTTATCCTGTTCTACAGGATCGCAGGCAAGCTGGAGCCTATCCCAACTGACTATGGGCGAGAGGCGGGGTACACCTTGGACAAGTCGCCCGGTCATTGCAGGGCTGACACATAGAGACAAACAACCATTCACACTCACAATCACACCTACGGTCAATTTAGAGTCACCAATTAACCTAACCTGCATGTTTTTGGACTGTGGGGGAAACCAGAGCACCTGGAGGAAACGCACACAGACACGGGGAGAACATGCAAACCCCACACAGAAAAGCCATCACTGGCCGCTGGGCTCGAACCCAGGACCTTCTTGCTGTGAAGCGACAGTGCTAACCACTACACCACTGTGCACGACAGTGCTAACCACTACACCCTTCTAAAATGATAATCGATTAATTTTTAATTTAAATCTGATTGGTTTAATATTTCTGTTTGCCTAAACTGTCTGAACAGTCAGAAGGTATAGATGTAATTGGAGAACATAACCCAATACATTCATTCATTTATTCCAGGCAGGAATGAAGGCATCCTGGATGGGATGCATAAGGCACCATGCCAACACACATTCACGCTTAGGGAGCAATTTAGAGTTACCAATTCACTTGCTGGTATGTTTCTGGGACATGGGAGGAAACTGGTGATTCTGGATGAAACCAGTATCACATTAGAAACAATTTAAATTTTGTGTATTAAAAAATTGAATAGTAATGACCAAGAGTGGATAAATAATAATAGACAACATTATTATTATTATTATTATTATTATTATTATTATACAGTACACATTTTGGCAACAGACACACGTGTCTCTGGTTCAGAGCCGACAGGTAAACTGTCCCAGTGAGGGGTTAGCTATGCTCCTGTTGTGAGGTGAGAGGGGAGAACAGATGGCAGAAAGGACAGAGAGGAAAAACAGAGGCAGGAGGATGAGGTTATGTTCACTCGACTCCAGTATCAGGAACTCTGAACCAGGTGACTGCAGCCAGTGAGCTGGCGTCATCTGCAAAATTAACCACTGACTCTCCTCTTGCCATGTCACATTTCTGACTTCCTGGTTCTTGTTTTGAATACTGCATATATGCAACACACCCACATATGGCAGTTCTAAAGACTGGAAGTTGATGCACACACCATTTTCATCTGATCGCTGTTTATTTTTCAAACTACATTGACTGGAAACCTTAATGTGTATGTAAGCTTCCATTTGGACAAAAAGAACAAGTTACACATGAGTGTCAGAGCCCCCCTGAAAGGTTTTCTCTTTAGCTGTTGTCATGCTGTGGGTTATTGCAATAATGAGTTACTGATGTTACTTGTAGATATATAAAGGCTTACTGAATATGATACTGAGGGGATACACCTTCATGAGTTATCATACAGAATTCGTTCATTCTTTTAACAGGACTTCCCTATAGTTACACAGCATTTGCTGGAAATTAGTGTACGTATATTAGACCTAATACATTCCACCTAGAATCCAGGAGAGAGTTTAAATAGGTCTAATACATATGTTCATATAAAATTTGTTGCACTGAATTTTTTTTAAACATATTTATGAATTAGAAACGAAAACGTTTTTGATGCATGTTTGATATATGTTTTGTACTTGTAGGCTGTTAAATACTGAAATCAGTAGCCATGATCTATACAACTACATCATTAACTGCATATTTTGAGATTGAAGGCTGAACTGAATCTATTGTACATGTGGTGTTTGGATTACTTAAAAAACTACAGTCGAGTTTGTAAGCACTGTACATTTGCAAGTTTGTTTTCCTCTTTCTTATATTGTTTTCATATTCACATTTTTACTGTCAGTGATTCGTCAAGGCTGACAAATTTCGCCAAATTGGCATTCGCAAAACGTTTTGTTTGTTTTGTTATTCACATCAGTAACCTCCACTGTTTTTTGACCATTGGCTCACAGGAACACTTTTTCACTTCTTCATTCATTTCTTCTTCTTCTGTACTTGTTCAGGTTGCTCTAAAGTCTACCTATTTTTGGTCCAGCGAAAGTCCAGTTCAATACTCCATCTTCACGGGCTTCCCAGTCCTGGTCCTGGAGAAGCATGATGTGCCCAGGTTCTGGTTCCAGCCTGGGATTAAACACAGAATTCAGCAGATTATCTCACCTCCTGTCTCAAGACTTAAGACCAACAGCCAATCAAGTTTATTTCCAGGCAGGACTAAGACTGAGAGCACAGTGCAGCAATCCAGAATCAGAAGAGGCAAGATTAAGAAGAGGTCTCTGTCTGGTCCCTTGCAGAGCTGCGACTGGTTCATAGATGGCGCCATGGTGGCAACCCTGCCCCTAAACACTGTTCTTGTCAGGGAGTTCAGCCTCAGGCATACGTGGAAAGTAGACAGTGGCCTTGTGCTCTTCATATCGGTCAATGTGCTTGAGGTGGACTACCATGTGCAGGGCATAGGCCAACACCAGCAGCAGAATCAGAGACGTGATGAGTCCCATCAGGATGGCTGGCGTAAAGAAGGTTGCGCAATCACTGGCCGAGGCAAATTTGTTGGATTGCACATTGAAGGCTTGGATCTGGCGAGGTGAAATGGAGAAGCATATCAGTAAGTCCATATGGCAAAGAATAGAAGCTTGTAGGTAATGCTCTCTCTGTCTATAAGGCAACATTCAGTTAATAGTCTCCATATTAAACTTGCTGAACAGTTACTTATAAAGATAAATATCTAAAATTTTGCAAATTAGTATACTACTGCTTTCATTTTTACATTAAGAAGCAGTATTAAGGAATTTGTGCACCTACTTGGAAGTCTGTAAAAGTGATGTGCCAGTTCGCAGAGCTATCTGTGTGGGAGCTGGGCACCAGTAAGGTGTCATATTTCTGTAGGCTACTGACGTGCTGGCAGTGGTATGAGTAGGTAGCAGGAGCGTAGACTTCAGTGGCGTTGAATGTAACCTCATGCGTCCAGTTGTAGTGGATATGAACACTGTCCAAAGTGAACCAGTTCTGGCCGACTGACTCGTAAAATGTGTTGGACATTTGGAGCCTGTGGTAAAATCATATGATCACAAGCGGTGTTATAGCAGTGGTCATTCTGTCAGATTCTATGTTTAGTGTAATCAGGTGGGATAAAAAGTTGGAAAAGAAAAGGACACTCACCTTATGACAAGTCCCTTAATGTCCTCCACATCTCCCAGGCGAAGAGAAAGGCTGTTGACAAACAACACATACAAATGTCACTGGTGCCATCAGGTAAATCTTTAAAGTCAGTCAGTATAGCTTGTAGTGAATGTTAAATTAAAAAAAATAATAATGTTACTTTTTGATAAATGTAACAATCTGTGACAGATTGTTCAACATTGAAAAATTGAATAAACATTGAAAAACATTGAAAAATTGAACAACAGCTGAAAAATGAGGTTTTCTAATGACATACGTAGCTTTTTCTTTGGTGCATAAGGAGCCTTTGGTGTCTACAGAGGCATTGGGTCCAAATACCCTTTCCGTTAAGTCCAGAAAAGTGTTGTTTCTGTAGCGAATAGCCAGTCTCTTGGCCTTGAACAGGATGCATATCTTGCCATTATAAGCAACACTCAGAGGAGAGTATGGCCCTGAGCTAGTAGACTGAAGTAACTTCCTTTTAGTTCTGGGCTGAGTGTGCAAATGCCATCCATAGGGCTGTTGGCAGGAAAGAACAGGTTGCTATTGGTATTTAAACCTTAAACACACAGCTTTCAAAATAGAACATTTCAACACTTTAAACACATTTCCTTCGAATTCATTAAACATGTCTCTATTGTGCATGAGTATCTTGAATATCATGCAGGATGCTTTGGATTGACTTGGGCAGTGATAATATTCTTGTTGTCCAAGGTCACATTGGCAACGTGAAAATGCAATACCTGCAACATTTTTCGGAGTGGGTTTTCAGCTGCAGGCGAAAAACTCTCCTCATGTGAGACACTTGAACTTTCAATGCCTACTCCATCTGCATCATAAATTGTGGAAATTGTACAAGCAGGACAGGATGACAGTGAGGTCATCCAGCAGAGTGAATCAATGCCTCATTTAACAGCAGATACTTCACATTTACCACAAGAAAGAAACTGCCATATACACTATACATGTATGTATCGTGCAAAAGCACGAAAAGAACAGAACCAGACAGCTGAAGACTGGACAAACGTTATCTGGTCTTTTTCCAGTTTTCAACTGCATAATAGTTTATTTTTGCTCTAAAATTGCCTTTTTACATTTTAATTATGACTGTACGGCATTAAAACACAGAACAGTGTATACAATTAATGTGAATGATGATTCAATATGATGAAATCACACAAAATCATATCAAGAGCTTATCACTGACCTGGTCTGATTCTGATACTTTGAAATGGTGGGACCTCCAAGCTTAGAAAAAAAAGGAAAGGAAAGAAAGGCATAATAAAACAAAAGGTTCTGATTTTACTTGGAACAGAGCATTTCGCAACCTTAAGAGGTAACATGTCGATCTTTAATGCAAGTTCAGTGATAGAAATCCAATTGATCCACTGACACTGATCCATCCATTTAACTAACAAGTCTGATGTTTAAATTAGATGTAAATCTCAGTAAAACTTTAAATAAAATAAATTATGACATTCTTTTCTTCCAAAATTACTGTACTGGCAATTCTGATATAACTAAGCCTATTTATCTGATTGATCCATCCATCCAGCTATCCATTATCCATAACTGCTTATCCTCTGCAGGGTCACTGGCAAGCTGGAGTCTATTCCAGCTGACTATGAGCGAGAGGCGTGGTACACCTTGGACAAGTCGCCAGGTCGTCGCAGGGCTGACACATAGAGACAAACAACCATTCACACTCACATTCACACCTATGGTCAATTTAGAGCCACCAATTAACCTAACCCGCATGTCTTTGGGGGAAACCAGAGCACCTAGAGGAAGTCCACGCAGACACAGGGAGAACATGCAAACTCCACACAAAAAGGCCCCCGTCGGCCGCTGGGCTCAAACCCAGAACCTTCTTGCTGTGAGGCGACAGTGCTAACCACTGCACCACTGTGCTGCTTTATCTGATTGATCTTGCTTCATAATTGTCAATAAATGTAAATCCTCCATGGTGTTCCTCAAAGACCAATCTTTGGTTCCTTCCTTTATCACCTTTTATATGCTTTCTTTTGGCCAGATCACTTGGCAGCATGGTCATAGCGTACATTGCTATAGGTACTAGCTCTCCCTCCCACCTCACTGAACTGCAGACATCCCTTAGCTGTACAGGTACGAACTCCAACTTCCTCCAAAGTAAAAATCAAATCCTGATGAATTTTCTAAACTACCTGAATTGTAATTGAAATAGATGGCGTTCCAGTCTACAAATATTTGATATATTGGCATGAGCATCTTTTCAAACTCATACCAGCTCCCTTACCAGATGCACTTCTTACCAGCTCCATAACACTGTCCAACTTTAAATCTAACTTAATTTGAAAGAGAAAAACTCTGATACTTTCTAACTATTCCCATAGCACCACAACCTGCAGGATTATCCTTAGATGAACAATATACACTTCATGATGACAAGCTTGGTGAAGGATCTTAAACATTTTTAAGAGTCCTCTGTTATTGCTCTCTTCCACATAGGTCACGCCAGGATTTATGCAGGTACTGGGTGACCTAAGTTTGGAATTGTGGGATTCATATGCAGTTAGACAGTCAGACGCAACACTGTGGAGAAAATAAACAATTTATGGCAGGAGATACAAGTGTATGACACACCTCATCTCTTAAGAGAAAGATGAATGTTGAACTGACAACAGCATGACATCTTGAGTCAGGAATACTAACTAGAACTGAATCTAACGCAGGCACTCTGTGTGTAAATACATGCACTGGATGCATCTTTTAAAGGTTCTATAACTGGTGCTGTAAACAATACAGAAACCAACTATTTATAGCAATTCTTTCCAAATGCTATAATGATTAATAAATATATTTGTAGAGCCCTGATTGTGTTGGGGTTGATGTGTGTGTAAGGAGGTTCTTGTCTTTGTTCTAATGCCATGTTACTGAGGTCAGCAACTGAGCCTCTACTGCCATTATTGGTTATGGCTAGACACTGGACTAAGTGCCGAACTGGATATTTATGTAATGAAAAGCAGTGTTCCAACCATGTCTCTACCTTCATGTTCTCAAACGTGTCAACATGTGCTCTCTCTCTCTCTCTCTCTCTCTCTCTCAGGATGTAGAAAAGCCCTGCACCAACCAAGATACCCAAGAATAGATTACTTCATTGGATCAGATTAAGATTAAAGGTTTCTGTTTAGTTCCACTTGCTGCCAGTCTGGTCCATCTGTGTTGGTTTTGATACCAGTGAGTAACGTAAGGATGACCAAAAACCACTGAACCAGTTGTAGTCCAAGGCACATTGGATAGACACATTGGCCAAATAAATCACAGATATGTTTACTACAGGGCCATGTGACAATCATCTGTCCCCTCGCATTGGGCAGAACTGTATGGTGTGGCCAGACAAGATCGAAGACATGTGAAGACATTCTTTGTTTTGCTGTTGTATATTTCAAGGTGAAAGGACTTAAAGATGCTGGTGGAAGTAAATTGATTGAATTTATATATTTCCTACACAGTGCTAAATGGTTCATTGTTTTGCCCATTTGGGGAAACCATTAAAAGTTCCATGTAAAGCCTTAATTGCCCAAAGAGAACCTAAGGAAACTTTTTCAAGAGTGTTGGATGTGTATGCAAGTTAAAACATATGGATATGGTAGCATGGTGTGTAACATAGAAACATGGCAATATTTTAAAATATACTGTTCTATAGATTTCATGCCAGGCTCTCTGGTAGGCACAGTACCATATTGCTCTAGATATCAGAAGGTAATTCTTTCAGTTACATCACTAAGAGTCTTAAGTCAGGAGCTCAGTCGCATCAAAAACACCTCTCTCCTTATTCCCCATGGCCATATGCTCTCTCAAAAATAACATCAACTGTCATACAATGCGTAGCAACAGAAATAGACTGCAAAACTGCATGAGTTTGCTGATATTTACCCAAAACTTACAATCATCAATTGTGCTAAAATGAAGTTCATATCTACAAGTTCACGAGTCCAGCGTTTTCATATTTAGCCCCCATTTTCAAACAGACTATCCTAAGAAATATGGCAAAGTACATCGGCTCTAAACTGAGAGCCATTCCAGGTAAAGTAAAGGAATGCTAGCCTAACATGTAAACAACACTGCAGTAAGTCTAGGGAGTGTTCACTGCTTTCTGGGGTGGTTCAGTCTCAGCTTCTTCTTTCTTAGCACACAATAGAGTAGCATTTGTAAACTGATCCCTTCAGACGAAACACTGGTCAAGGGTCCGCGTCATGTCCCATTGTCACAGCCATGTTTGAGCATCTTGCAGTTACAGATAGAGGGAGAAAACTGCATCACAATAAGCAGATCCTTTGTAGGGTGATTTTATTATTACACAGATATTATGCATGAGCTCAGGTTAATCCAGGAGTGTTGTTTCAACAATATTTGCCTATTATATCCCTGGTCCCTGGTGTGCACTGACCACAGTGGAGGACTACACAGCATCACTGCCTCTCCCTCTCCACCCTCCTCCTCATGCTGTAGTTGAAAGAACTCCCCTTACCTCCTGTCCAGGATTGCAGGCACTTGATCAAAGGGCCATGCCGGCTGCATGCACACAAAAAGCCACAGCAAGAGAAGCATGGAGAACCTGTGTTTAGCCATTGAGACAAGTGCAGGAGAGCACCAGAGATGAGATCTGCTTCATAATCTGCCCTGATGGCATAGCCCCTGAACCCGAGCTCACTGACGGGCGGACCCAGCAGCCAATGAGTCGGCAGAGGGAAGATAATTGTGCGTCACAGCCTTCATTCTTTCAGCCTTGCTCTCTGTCTCTCCCTTGCTTGCGCATGCCTGCATGCTCCCTGCACCCCTCCCCTCTCTTCCCTCTTTTCTCTCCTTCTGTCTCTCTCTCTCTCTCTCATTCTGTCATACAAACAAAGCTGCTGCCAAATCTGAAGCACATGCTCTCACTGATTTAAATCATCACAATAAGAATACAATCTTTACCCCATAAGCACATTCGAGATATGCAATAGCTTACCATTTATTAAGGAAATTTACAGGACATTTATAAAAACAAAGTATATAAGCTAAGATCCTGACCTACATTTGCATTCCCTAGCTTAGTTGTAATGTATACAGGAATTTAAGGTTTACAGAAAAAATATGTACTGTGCTAGTGCATCTCAACCAAATAGAATACCATGAACGAGTTCATTTTTTTCGTAACTAAATTCATAAAGGTAAAGTTTTATATATTCTACGTATATATTCTATATTCATTACACATAAAGTGAAATATTTCAAGTCTTTGTTTTAAGTTTGATGATTATGGCTTATAGCTCATGAAAATTAGAAATCCAGGATCTCAAATTATTATAATATTTCCTAAGATCAATCAAAAAAGGATTTATGATACAGAAATGTCCAACTTCTGAAAAATATATTTTTTATACACTCAATACTTGGTTGGGGCTCCTTTACCATGAGTTACTGCATCAGTGCAGCGTGGCATGGAGGTGATCAGCCTGTGGCACTGCTGAGGTGTTATTGAAGCCCAGGTTGCTTTGATAGCTGCCTTCAGCTTGTCTGGATTTTTGGGTTGGGTGTTTCTCATCTTCCTCCTCACAGATTCTCTGTGGGGTTCAGGTCAGGCGAGTTGGCTGGCCAATCAAGCACACTAATATTATGGTCAGCAACCATTTGGTAGTAGTTTTGGCACTCTGGGCAGGTGCCAAGTCCTGGTGGAAAAGGAAATCAGCATCTCTGTCAGTCCTGCGCACTGTGGCACGTCCACCTGAAGGCGCGCCTTGGGCTGCATGCACGCCGAGTGGACTCCAGCACACATGCCGTGAACAAGGCGCACCTGAACTCAGTTAGAGAACTATGTGTTTGGCTATTTAAGGACTGCACTGATGCAATAGCATTGCGAAGTATTATGCTACGTTAAGTATGCATTACCAAGCCTTTCAACCCTTGTTCTTGTTTTCCTGGTTTCTTGATTCTTGTTCCTGTTTCTAGTTCTTGTTCTCGCCTAGCCTCTGATATACTGTTTGTGCCTCGACCGACCCTTTGCCTGTTTTCACATTTCTGATCTTGTCTGCCAATTTAGACTATTTGCCTTTGTGTGTGTTTTATGCACTTTGTGTATATATTGCACTGTATTAAACTGAACACTTCTAAACATACATCCACCTCCCTTGCATACCTGACAGAATACTTTGCCATACAATGGATGTAGCAGACATGTTTCAGTCCGCGATTCCACGCCGCTTCTGGGTTTCCCTGTCCCTGCTGCTCGCCTCGTATTTCCGCGGGCGTACCAATGCTTACCCTCCTACACCCTATGATGGAGAATATCATTCTGTGTGGATTCTGCATCCAGTGTGGCATCTTCTATGATGATTTCCCAGAACCCATGCCACCCAAACCCATCTGGGTAAGCTTCATCCTAGCATTCATTACTGGATGAGCACGCAGATGGGTGGACTACCTGATTCATGTCAAGCACCCATGTCTTTGGAGCTCTCAGACTTTCTTTGCCATGCTCAAGTTTATCTTCGAATCATTAGTAAAGGAGGAACCCCATGAAAATTTTTGGGGAGGGGCAATCATGCCAGTGGTTGACTCAGTGGAGGAGGCCGTCACTCTAGAGTGCCCCCTAAAGGCAACCATTCCAGTGGCCAACTCAGCTGAGGAGGCTGTTGCTCCAGCGCTCCCCCCAGTGGCTGATATAGAGACAGCAGAGGAGGCTGCTGTTCCTGAACCCCTCTTGGAGGCTGTCTTTTTTGAGCTGGTTTCTCAGCCACAACCAGCACCTGAAGTAATGCCTGAACCCGTGTCGGTATCAGAATCCATGCCTGAACCTGTGCCAGCATCTGTTCCCATGCCAGCATCTGTTCTTGTGCCAGAACCAGTGTCTGCTCCAGAGGTGGAGCCAGAGTCAGTGCCAGTGTCTGCTCCAGAGGCGGAGCCAGAATCAGCGCCAGTGTCTGCTCCAGAGGCGGAGCCAGAGTCAGCACCAGTGTCTGCTCCAGAGGCGGAGCCAAATTCAGCACCAGTGTCTGCTCCAGAGGTGGAGCCAGAGTCAGTGCCAGGGCCCGCTCCAGTGCCAGAGCCGGTGCCTGCTCCAGAGCCTACTTCAGTGCCAAAGCTGGTGCCTACTCCAGAGCCAGCATCAGAGCCTGTGTCAGAGTATACTCCAGAGTCAGTGCCGGAGTCAGCATCAGAGTCTACATCCAAGCCGGTTCCAGAACTCCAGCCTGAATCATCTCCTGAGCTTGAGTCCAGCCATATGTCCAAACCAGTTCCAGAACTCCAGCCTGAGTCACCTCAGAGCTTAAGTCCAGTCCTGAACCCAAGTCGTGTCCAGAGCCTATGCCCGAACCCCCACCGGGGCCAAGTATGATGGATTTTCGCTCCCAGAGGGAGCTCTTTGGGAGGGGGTTCTGTCAGTCCTGCGCGCTGTGGTGCGTGCACCTGAAGGTGCGCCTTGGGCTGCGTGCACGCTGAGTGGACTCCAGCACGCGCGCCATGAACAAGGCGCACCTGAACTCAATTAGAAAACTATGTGTTTGGCTATTTAAAGGAATACTCTGGCGTGAAATGCTTTTTAGGTCTATTTTTGCATTATTGGGAGTGCATACATTGAGTTGCTACCACAATCACATCAAT
>JAOANJ010000005.1:37857709-37868044 GCA_026413345.1 Ariopsis seemanni | reverse complement strand
AGGATATCAGCTCGTATACTGTGAGTAGAGAAAAACAAAATGGCAGAGCGTGTTGCTGAACCAACCGAGGACGAAATAAAAACTCTACTCGAAAACAACCCCACCTCAAAAAAAAAAGCAACAAAATATGGAATAAAAGTATTTGATTTTTTTTTTTAATCTATCTGTGTCTCTCTCTGCTCATTAAAAGCTTTGTTGATGCCTGATGAATGAAGTGTGTGCAGGCAGCGCAACTTTCTGCAGAAAATTTCTGAACTTAAGAGACCTGCAGTACTTATGAAATCAATTTTAGAAGTCTACCTTTAACTGGTGTTTTCCAGTGCTAAACTTGCTCTCTCCCAGCACTGATCACACAGCAACTAATTCAAGCAATCAGGAACCCTGAATGTAATACAGTTATACTGGGAGCTAGGGGAGGGCAAAATATGGGCTGTGTGGGGATCTTTCTCTGAGGACTTGATTCGAAAACACTGCTTTATATTAACAGCGTGGCTCTGTTTGTGCTACGTCTTATTCTGCTGATAGAAATTTTAGTTGTTCTTAGACCTACTGTATCTAACCTGACTGTCATCACCTACTGCAGTATTCACATATCATTATGAGCAACAGTTTGTTTTCCTTTTTTTTTTTATGCATCATGCTGATCTGGATGCTTGCTTTATTTGGCAGTTGGGATGGTTCGTATTCAGTCATGGATTAATGTAACTTCAGGTCAGAAGCTTAAAAGAAGGCCCCAACTTGCACTTCCATATATTCATTTGTATAAGCTTTAATTCAGCGTGAGCGAGTGAAATGGAACATAAAGTATAAGGAATAAATCACATTCAGATGTCTTGTTATAGCAAAATAATCAATGAGTGGGTGGTGATTTTGATTATTTTCCCAGAACAGCATGTCTTGAAGTGTTCTTCGTATAAACACAGCAATTCGCCAATGACTATTTTATTATTTTTTTTAATTTAAGAGCACATGTTTATAGTTATATTTCAGTACATCTGTGAAAAAGTTCATTCCTGTTATCGCTTGCATTACAGCAGCTCTAAACAATCATTCCATCCCTTTTCTCTTGAAGTAAATAAATACATGCAGTTTGTTACTGAGAAGCCACAAATGTGTATAATTTCATGTGGTGGGAATTTTAAAGGAAGACTTTCACCTCTGATTGTTCCAAAGCGCTGATACCGGTACTGGAGACTCCTTCCATAAAATGTTAAACATTTCCTGACAGAAAACTTTTCCATATTATGTAGGCTTTGATTAAGTGGGGTGTCAACCGTATGAAGTCCTTGTAAATAAGTTGTTACTATGGAAACGGTAATGCATTAGAGTAAACCTGTGTTGTTGTATTTTTTTCCCCCTCCCACCACCACAGCAATCACTGCCAGAGCTGCCATAATATTAGAAACCTAAACACGTGGTTTAATGGTTAAATGTTCCGACATTTGATATTAGTGGCAGCTATTGACCAGAAACAAGTGTGGAAAAGTTTTAGGAAGAACGGAGAGTCATAACAGTACATGACACTTGGTGTACTATAAATATCAGTCATAAAGCAGACACATAATTAATATCATCTAAGAAAACTTAGAAGAATACTGCAGTAGATTACTTCACAATATGTGTAACAGCAAGCAGCGTTGAGTCATCGTTGGCTAGCAACACCGAAAACAAGAATAGATCTAGATATATACATACACACATCCTAAGAGGAAGGAAGAGCAATTTCATTTGAATTTAGATGTATGATCTTGTAGAATGATTCAGTGTGTTGTGCTCAGTAATAGTTCCACTCACTGCATGTTTCTCCCTCTCTGTTTTTCAGAGGAGATCAAACTTGAGCTGGAAAACCAGAAGTGAGTCCATCATGTTCTCGAATCACACTATTCCTTCCCATGTCTTTGAGCTAAAAAGATGTACAAATGAAGCATTACTTGAAACACCTGTGTGTGGATTTCCAGAGCATACGATATAGTCTTGAGTAGGGATGCAGTGTTACCAATGCTGATATCAGGTATCAGTCAGCGACCGTGCTCAATTACTCGTACAGTACCAACCTCATCCCATATGATACTTTGTGATGGTCAGAGGTTTACATACCGTACACTCATCATGGACATGAATGTCATATCAGTATTGGGCTTTTGATGAATTCTTTGAACTGTTTTTCTGGGGAAGAATGATTGATTGTACCACATACGGTCTTTGGTGCACAAGTTTTAATTTATTTAGGCTTTTCTGAAATCAGCACAGGGTCAAAATTATACATTCAATGCAACTAATATTTGGTGAAATGTCCTTTTGGAAGTTTCACCTTGACCAGATGCTTTTGATAGCTATCAACAAGCTTCTGGCAGAATTCTGTTTGGATATTTGAGCACTCTTTTGGGTTGTCCAGGCACAGACCTAATTTTTAAGTACAGCCCACGTATTTTTAATAAAGTTGAGGCCAGGAATTTGGGAAGGTCATGCTTTATCCATTCCCCAACCAACTTTGATGTCTTTGGAGTCATTGACCTGTTGGAACACCCAGTTGTGTCCACGTTTTAACCGTCTGCTGGATTGAGGTTATATTGAAGAATTCTCAGGTAGTCCTCTTTATTATTTTATCCATTTTGTTTAGCCATGCTTAACAGTTGGTACAGTTTGCTTGGGGTTGAACGCCTCCCCTTTACTCCTCCAAATATACCTCTGGTGTTCTTGTGGCCAAACAACTCAAACTTTTCTCTGGAAGGCTTTTTCTTTGTCCATGTGGTCAGCTGCAAACTTTAGTTGAGCTTGAAGGTGTAAATTTTGGAGTAGGAGCTTCTTTCTTGGATGGTGGCCCCAGGGTATTATCTAGAAATTGAGAGAAGGGTGTCGGCAGGGGTGTCTGCAAGGGGGGTCTGGGGCATGGGAAATTTTTGAAATCTTGAAGCAAATTTGAGGTTCTCTGGTGCAGTCTTGGCATGGAAAAGCAGTTGAGAGAAGCTCTTAAAATAGTGTTTTTAGGTAGTGAATTTCTGAAAAAGGAATTGGTCAACTCAAATCATTTCAAGAAAATTCTTTATTTTATAGCACATGTAGCCTTTGTGCCTAAAGGTAAATAAGTATTAGAGCTTTCACACATGCTTCAGATGAGGTTACATGAAAAATTTTCTCTAATAGAGACTTTCTACCGTCACCTGACCTCATAGCAATGGTAACTATGCTGCCATGACGGGGCATGCTTGTAGTGCTTCATTCGGTTGAGTTAATTGTGATTGATCGGTATGGGAAGGTTTTGCGGTGTTTTTGGATGTGCAAATCGTTTTGAATGAAACAAAGACATCAGATTTTTTTTCAATTTTAATTTACCAAAAGTAATTCATCATTGGGGGGGCTAGAGAGTTTCTAAACGTAGGAGGGAAAAATGGGAGGGGGAGGGTTTCAGTGGGACTCTGTGTCGAATGGAGAGGTCAAAAACCCCATGATGTACTCGCTTCATTTCCATGGAGGTAAGAATTCTTAAAATTATTTAGAACTGGCGCAAGGTGCTCATTCTTATCCAGTGACGCGAACATGAGGAACACAGCGGCTCGGCACAGCCTAAACTTGACTGAGACGTAAAAAGTGCATGTACGTTCGGGGATCCTTTGGAATCCGTTGGGCGTGCGCTTGGGAGCGAGTCGTTATGAGAAACACCTGATGCTGATTTGAGAGCAATCAGCATGTGCATGTAAGGACACAGCGGCTTTGTGAAGTATTATCACTGTCATGTTTATTTGTAGCCATGTTCATGACCCTGTTTCAGTTTCGTTTTTGTAAATATCACACCTGCTAATAACCACTCTCTCTTCCTGCACTTAGATCCGTCTACCGCCACATAACTGAAAGAATGCATTACAAAGTCTCTGTGAAAAGTGTCCTTACATGCATGTGCTGATTGTGCTCAAGTCAGCATCAGGTGTTTCCCAAAATGACTGGGTCCCAAACACGTGCACAATGTGCTCTGAAGGATCCCTGAATGGGAATTTTGAAGCCCGTCATTGCAGAAAATTACCTGTCAACTTCTAGTATTGGCCGTCAAAAAGACGGGTCAACGGGTCTCGAGAGAACACCTCGGGCGGCCCCTTAGCCTATGGCGACGTAAAACTCGCTTGACTGTAGACAGTGAGACAGGTGTTCCAGCAGCTTCCAGTTCATGGCAGGTCTGTGCCTTGGTGGTTCCTGGGATTTTCCTGACCACCTGAACTTTTTCTCTCAGCTGAGGGTGGATTTTTTTTTTTCCCCCAGACCTTGGCAAAGTGGCTACACGTCCCAATAACTGGTCAATACTTGTCAAACAAACCCATTTTATGTTGGCACAGAGATGCTACCAGCTGCATCATTTAAAGTATGTAAAGCTGTTTGTGAATCACCATTTTGGATCTTTCAGCACCACTGAATTAATAATCTAAGTGGGTGTATGTACATACATGGTCAAAAATATATCGTTTTGACCCTGTGTTGATTTCAGAAAACCCAAAATAAACTTAAATTCTGTGAGCACTGAGACACACAGCCTTTCTTTCCTCTCACTCTCCAGCATCTACATTTAGCTCAAGAGTCAAGGTGCAATTTGACACGTTGCGTTCATTTTTAATGACCGTATGCACGGATACTGCTCTGTGCATGCAGGTTGGGCACCCTGTCACACCTTCGAGCAAAGATAATGTTTAAATGCCTTGAGATTTTTAAACTTCCGACAAGGAGTTTATCACCAGGAGCACACGGCAACAAACACGTACAGTGAAGCGAAATGTTCTGTAATGCCCCGATTGCGTAATACGAAGTAGGCTGGTCATTTATGTATCAGTATCGGTACTGATGAGTACCAAAAAAACATTGATGCATCCCTACTCTTGAGGCACTGTGGCTGGTTGTACGTTTTGTGTGTGTTTTTATATAAAGAGTTTATGCAGCTGAAATTGTAAACTAATGAAGTGCTTTGGGTGCCACTCCCTAAACCGTTAATTATTTTTATTTATGCTAGAAGTTGGAACACGCAGCTTGATTTCATTTAACTATTCTTTCGATGTTTAAATCTGTCAGGGATGGTACTGTTGTTCCTCCCAAAGCTAATTACATCGAAGCTGACAAGTATGTGTTACCCTTCGAGCTGGCATGTCAGTCAAAGTCTCCACGTATTGTCAGTACATCATTGGACTGCTTGCAGGTATTGTATATTCTCATACCTAGTACAATAATCTCTTGTTTTACGCGTTGGTTTATATGAATTGCAAATGTAATGCACTCAGGTTGTCATGTTGCTCTTAAACAGGCTTTTTTGTGGCATGATACTAACCCTGAACTTCCTGTGTCCTATAGAAACTTATTGCTTATGGCCATATCACGGGTAACGCACCGGACAGCGGTGCACCAGGGAAACGGCTGATTGACAGATTGGTAGAGACTATCTGCAACTGTTTTCAGGGTCCACAAACTGACGAAGGAGTGCAGCTCCAGATTATAAAAGTGAGAGCGTCCTATGATATTTTATTTATTTTTTTTAATTGCTTGCCGGATGGATAACGGGGGACGATCCTGTAAAGGTCACCAGTGTGATGTACAGCATGCTTATAGAATTAACACAAAAGTAGGAACTCGATGATGTCACTCTACATTTTATGATCCCTTTGAGTTTGACTCTCAAAGATCATACTAGTTTTGTAGTTAAGGCAGGTTAAATAACTATTAGATTCTCTTCTGACTTGTACAGTTCATTACATTAGGAAAGATTTATAATTAGGAGCCATGGCTTTGGTATTGCTTGTGGATCATATTTTTCTCAATAAAATTAAGTGTAGCCAATAATTTTGGCACAAGTTTCCCATAAACGCTGTTTTGAAAGCCAAAATTCAAACGTTCAGAGTGTTCCCTCCAAAGCCACACCTCTAAAACACATGCTGTATCAGCATGAACGCCTGAACACGAGTGCATGGAGGGAGGCTTTCTGAAGCCATGGACAGTCACGAGACATTTTGTTGTGCTTTTTGGTTAACGTTTGTACATATTATTCATTTACAGATGTCATAATATCTTTTAAAAATACTACATACTCAATAGCATACACAATGTTCTAACTACCGGTAACCCTACCTTTAAATTATTCAAGTAGATGCTGAAGCACTTGTAGATCCATTTTAAACTTTCTGGTTTCATTATGGCTGTTTGTTTGGTTTCTCAGGCTCTCCTGACTGCAGTCACGTCTCCTCATATAGAGATACATGAGGGGACAATTCTGCTGACAGTGCGCACTTGCTACAACATCTACCTGGCCAGCCGTAACCTGATCAACCAGACCACAGCCAAGGCCACACTAACTCAGATGCTCAATGTCATTTTTGCACGCATGGAGAACCAAGCAGTCAGTATAAGTCAGAACTTTAGTATTCACTGAGCTGGCAGGTTAAATAAGGAATAAAACACTTGCAGCATTTTAGTATTAGAAAACGCAACCCCAAATCAGAAAATGTTGGGACGGCATGTTGAAATTAATACCTAAAACAATGATTTGTAAATAATCTTAGACCTGTCTTACACACAACACAGCACATTTTGATATTTGACCTCATCATTTGTATTTTTATTTGTTTATTTATTTCCCCCCCCAAAAATGAACACTTCAATTTTGATTCTTGCAACGCACAAAAAAAATTATGGGAGGAAACAAGTGGTAAACCATTTACGACTTTATAATGTTGCCATTCCTTCTCAAAGCATTTGAAACATCTTTCAGGACTGAAGACATCAAGTGATGAAGCATTTCACAGGTGTTATTTTGTCCCATTCTTCCTGCAAATAGGTCGTTTTGTCATTTTTCATTTCAAAATTCTCCACGCGTTCTTTATTGGGGAAAGAGGGGATAGGTACCCTTGTCTTCCATTACAACTAGGCCTTTGTCATGTGTGCAGAATGTGGTTTTGCATTGTCTTGTTGAAATATCCCTGGAAAAGATGTCGTCTTCAAGGCAGCGTACGATGCTCCAGAATCTCAGTGTACTTTCTGCATTAATGCTGCCATCACAAATGTGTTAGTAACCTTTGCCAAGGGCACTGACGCAACCCCATACCATGACACACCCTGGCTTTTGGACTTGTTGCTAGTTACAATCTGGATGGTCCTTTATGTCTTTGGTCCAGAGCACACGGCATCCATTTCTTACCAAAAAAAGACCTTGAATACTTATTCATCTGAACCACAGTGTGCATTTCCGCTGTGTGATGGTCCGGCCCAGATGCCTCTGAGCCCAGAGAAGTTGAAGGCACTTTTGGACACAGTTAACATAAGGCTTCCTTTTTGTACAGTAAAGTTTTAACTGGCATTTGTGGATGTAACTCTGTACTGTAGTACTTGACAAAGGTGTGCCAAAGTAATCCCAAACCCATGTGGTTATATCAGCTGTAGATGAATGACTGTTCTTGATGCAGTGCCGTCTGAGGGCGTAGAGATCACAGGTGTTCAGCTTAGGCTTGCACCTTTGCCCTTTACACACTACAATTCCTCCAGGTTTCTTGAATCGTTTAATGATATGCATCATACAGGATGAAATATCCAAATCCCTTCCTTTCTTTCTTTCTTTGAGGAACATTTGTTTTTAAATATTTCAATAACTTGCTTATGCATTTATTGACAAACCTGGAAAGCCTTGGCCCAGTTTTGCTCCTCAGAGACCAAGCCTTTCCCGGATGGATCATGATTACAATCATCTGTTGACATCACCTGTTTCAAACATCATTATTATTTCATTGCTGTATGTCATTGCTCGCCTTAAATTGCCCCTGCAGGAATGGGATATATATGAAAAGACGTTGGGAAACACCCCCACCACCCAGACAAAACATGAAATGACTTGTTCATGCTGTCTGCAATAAAATACAAGTCAAAGTAATGTAGAAGTCACTTTTTTTTTTTTTTTAAATCAACATTTTACATACCGTGTCAACTTTTTCTGATTTGGGGTTGTAATCAGTGATGTGTTAGTATGCTGTAGCCTGATGCAAAGCAAAGGTACCACCTTGAAGTTGATAATTTTGATGTAACTGCACATCCCAATGTTTTTATTATTCTTATAACCAGTATTGATAATTATTAATGTACAACATGTTGCACTTTTAATGCTTTATAGTTGAGACAATTATTTTGGACTTTTTATCATTAGCTTTAGATTATTGTGGATCATCTGACCCTGTAATCGAGTACTGATTATAGAAATGAGAACATATTGGAACAAGTGCATTAATATAAACCTATGATTTTGCCTTTTAGCTGGAACTGTCAGTGCTACTGTTTTATAGAAAATTAATCAGATTAGAGAATTCACCACCTGTGTACTATAATACTCCGTCCCTTTTTGTGGAACCCCCCAAAAAAAAAAAAAGTGAGCTGGTTTTCTAAAAATCTGTTAAGTTCCCTGTTATAATTGAATGCATTCTCTAGGCACTCGAGGCCCAGGAAGCGGAGAAAGAGAGACAGCGACTTCAGGTTCCGAATCCTGTCGCAGTCTCCCGAAACACTTCGCCTACACCGTCCCCACAGAACGGGCCTCCAGGGCCCTCTCTGAGCCCTCCTGAACTTGCATCTGCACCCCCTACTCCTCAGAACACCTCCGTTAACGGACAGTCAGAGGGACCAATAACAGAAGAAGAACCAGCTGCACAAGAACAGAATGCAACCAAAAGTTCTCAACCAGGTGCCGCCTTTTTATTTATTTTTTTTGGGTTGGGGTCATGCTATCTGAAAGCATTGAATGCACAACAGTTATTTATGATGTTCATATTTATTTATTTTGCTTTATAATATCCTATTAATGTGTTGGTCCAGAACTGCAGGAGTCTGATCCTTCTGTGCCCAAACCACTGCAAGAGCGGGATGGTGGGAGAGAGGAGGGTCATCTGGAGCCTGAGACAGAACAAACCTCAGAGGCTCAGGAGGAAGCAGAGCCAGACAGTGGCCTGGGCGAGAGCTCTGTGGAGGGAGGTGAGGGGCAGGCCGCTGTACTCATTTTACCACATGAAGATAGACGTGCTGATGAGAACTTTCCATATCGCAGTAATTGCATGATGTTTTAATATGGTTCTGCCCCTGCCACGAGTTCATGATTATACAGCACTGAATCAGAAAAGGTTGGGAAGGTTTGGAAAATGGGGGGGGGGAGTGAGTTTCTAAATTTATTTGTATTTCATTGCAATTTAGGGCTAGTAATGATGTAAAGCAATTAAATAATATGATTTTAAATGGGTGATGTCAACAGGGCTAGCACAAAATTAGTATTCACGAAACACCTCGTCTTTGACCAAAGATGTGTTGAGGATCTTCAGTTTGGCAATAAATGTGTGGGGGGGGAAATAATTGAAATGGTTAAAAAGAAAGGAAGGGATTTGGACATTTCATCCTCTATGGTACATAATGTCATTAAACTGTTCAAGGAATCTGGAGGAATTTTAATGTGTAAAGGGCAAGGGCACAAGCCTAAGCTGAAACACCTGTGGTCCCTGATCCTTCAGATGGCACTGCATCAAGAACAGTCATTCATCTATAGCTGATATAACCACATGGGCTTGATATTACTTTGGTGAACCTTTTGCCAAGGACTACAGTGCAGAGTTACACCCCAGTGCAGAGTTACACCCACAAATGCCATTTCAGACTTTACTGTGTAGAAAGGAAACCTTATGTCCAGAAGCGCCATCAACTTTGCTGGGCTTGGAAGCATCTGGCATGAGCCATCACACTGACTCTTATCTGCAACATGTCCAAAAGCCAGTGTTTGTCATGGTACATATGGGGTTGCGTCAGTGCCCTTGGCAAAGGTAACTTGCACTTCTGTGATGGCAGCGTTAATGCAGAAAAGTAAATTGAGATTCTGGAGCATCGTATGCTGCCTTGAAGACGACATCTTTTCCAGGGATATTTCAACAAGTCTATGTAAAACCACATTCTGCACACATTACAAAGGCATGGCTGTGGAAGAAGAGGGTGTCTGTCCCTCTGTCCCCAATAGAGAACGTGTGGCAAATTTTGAAACGAAAGATGTGACCCATTCCGTTTCACACCTTAAGACCTGTTTGCAGGAAGAATGGGATGACAAAACACCCGAAACGCTTCCTCACTTGGAGTCTTCAGTCCCTAAACACACTAAGTGTTGTGAGAAGGAGTGGCAACATTATAAAGTAGTAAATGCATTACTGACCCAACTTTTGATTAAATTTGTTGCAAGAATCAAAATTGAAACGAGTGTTTATTTTGGAAAAAAACAAACAAACAAAACAATAAAATTCATGAGGTAAAACATCAAATAATGTGCTGTTGTATTGTTTTGAGTGCAATACAGGTCAA
>JAOANJ010000005.1:37792973-37811728 GCA_026413345.1 Ariopsis seemanni | reverse complement strand
ATACTTTTGGCAATATAGTGTATTTGCCTTTGTGCTTTATTTTAATTGTTAGATTCTATTTATACCTGTAGTGTAAATTGGGGCCCTGGTTTTGTGTGTTTTTAACTCATAAATAAATGTGGTGAAAATGAACTTAATGCACCACAGAGCTAAAATAGCATTGTAGGGTGATAAATATTACCATGGTGCTTTCTTCTAACCTTTATTAAAGCGAGCTTTGACTCTCAGAACTGTCAGAATAATATGAAACTACCTATACTTTTTGAGAGTTAGACTGGTTTATTTCCAGTCAGGGGAAAATGCCCACAGAAAGCGTGACTGGAACCGTTTAGCAGTGTCACATTGAAGTTGCTCACAGGTGAGTGCAACACAATCAGGTCACACTCAAGAAAAGTCTTCATCATTTATGAATAATAAAACTCATACTCGAATAGTCGTCTTGGGAGAACCTAGTCTAAGCTAAACACCGACATTACCTACCACAGTGTAATGTGAGAGAAAGTGGAATGCGTGCGCATGCGCAGACGTTGTCTGTCTTGGATTATTATTTTTTTATTCCCCGCCCACATGTTTCCTGCTCTAATGCGATTGGTCATTTTTTTTTCATCGTCACAGCTTTGAAGACGTTTGACACGCTCGTATAGGAGGTGGGATTTGTCACAATAGGGGTGTGGAAAGGATAAACAGTCCTCTCTCAGAGGCAAGCAGGTACTTAGAGAGTCAGCGTAGCTTTGCCAAGCTGCGGTGGAGGTTCCATGTAGGTTGAGCAAGAAATGTCGGCTTTGCAGTCGGACGTTAACTGGAGTCTTGCTTGAGATTTTGGTCGTGTGGGAACGCGAGATGTAACGCTTTTAATGATTTGAGTAAGTAGTTTGCGTTGCAGTCGTATCTGTGTGTTCTTTAACTTATGAATACCGAGCCGATTCTTTACGCTAACGTCAGGGCTGCTAGCTAACGAGCTGAGTCGGCTGTGGTAGCCCAGGACTGACGTAGTTAGCTCGGCTAGGGCTGACCAGGAAAAGGACTACTGGCTGAAAACCAAATTACTTGGGCCTGACGGTTTATGTGTTTCTGTCGTTATATAGGACGCTTTAGGACCGTCGCTGTTTATTTGCATATTCTGTAGTAAATAAACAGCCTGTCCTAGAGTGCGGGGTTGTTGAATCAGGTTCAAACTGAACCGGAATGTGTTCATTTGGAGGTGGTACTAAGTTGTTGTAGCACTGTAGCTAAGCTAGCTAACTAGCTAGCTGCCTTGTAATGCTCCTGATAGCTAGGTTAGCCTAATAATTATAAGATTTAATTTAAAGATTTAACAAGAACCTCTTTTTAAATAGCTTCCTATAACGGCTCTCTCGTATGTGTGTGTGTGTGTGCATATGATATGATTTATTTATATATGGGTGCTGTACTAGACGGTTCCTATAGTTACGGTAATTGCGATGTGGGCGGGCCGGCTGCGTCGCGTGGGAACTGTGGGCGGGGCTGGAAGATTCCTGTTCATTCTGCTTTATTTTCTGACATTCTGAAGTAGATTCTAGAACCCATCTGTTCTAAATTGGAACTTCTGCACTTTTGTACGACAAACCAGCCGTGAGGTTAGTGCGTTCAGAGCTCGTGTGAAGAGCGAAGCAGCTTTCCGTGTTGGTAAGCAGGGTTTTTTCATTAACTTCAGCAGGTTGTCATGTGTGTGTTGTTTACAGTAGAGATAATGCTAGTTGATGTACAATGTCCAAAGTGGAAGAGCGCCTGTGTTATTGGTGGCCAGTGTTTCAGTTAATGTCTGACTAAGGTATATACAGACTGCTCGGTTTAGGCTTTTGAGTTCTCGAGGGTGTGTGTGTTTTGTTTTTTTTTTAAATGTTTTAGCTGGTTTCTTTAGGGCACGCATTCTTCCTGCATGAGTCTCGTGTTGACATTGTAGCTCTAGAGCAGATCATGTTCATTAATCAGTAATTTAGCAACGCCGAAGCTACTATCTCGTTTTTAATAATAATAATAAAAAAAAATCCATAACAGGAGTGACTTGTTTGGGTGCTGATTTCTATCTAAACAGTGGATTAATGAAGTAGTAAGTGAGCTGCTCCGCTTTACCACGTGTGCTGCTGCGTGCTCAGGCTTCAAGTCGGAGTTCACGCACTAGTGCGCTGTTTTCATTGTTAAGGCTTCTCTCAGTGAATTTAAAGCAGAGAAAACGCTGCAAGACAACACGCTTTCTACAGACTGTCCGTCACTCTGCTTCTGTCCACAAGCCTTTAGTACGTTATGCTTGTCTTTCAAATATATACAGGATTATTTTTAAATTGCCGTGTTTTTTTTAAAAACCCTTAAGCCCCGCCCACCAAAGCGGATTCTTTTCACGTGTGAACGTTCTGAGCGATAGATTCTGATTCTGTTCTGTTGTATTTATTCAACTCGTCACGCATTCTGAACGTGTGCATACAAGATTCTCCTTACTTTATTTACTACAGCTTTTTTTTCCCTTTTTTTTTGGTCCAGCTTGGATGAAATCCTTTATTCTAAGTGGATATTGAAACATCCTGCTGGTTAATTTCACTCTGGTCTAGGTAAGGAGGAAGAGTTGTGGGGGTTTTATTTATTTACTTATTTATTTTTAAATTTTTGTTCATCAGGGCCAGATAAGAGACACCATCTGCTGCTCAGGACAACCAAATTAGTCACTGGGGTTAGAAATAAAGGTTTTGTTTACAGAAGCTTAGGGGTGCAAGGTAGAACATGATCAATTTGATAATCACTAAGCATTTCTGAATAAGCGGCTTGTCAGTCACAATAAGCCTTTTCTGAGTATTGCTGTATCGATGTGTTAATAGTCCATGCAATAAGTAAACAATTGGATATTAAAACATGCTTGTAGCAATTGTTTCATTTCCCAGTCCTTTTTAACCATTAAACAAACTTGTTTTTCCGTCACGGCTCAACTGTTGTATTGACTTTTTTTTTTTTTGGCAAAGCCTCAAACAAAGTAATCAAGTATTACAAGATTTTTTTTTTTGCCTTAGTCCAGTTGTACAGTAGTCATTAGCCTTTCTTTTAAAACTTTTAATTCTGACCTCTTGCTCTTGTTTAGAGAGCATGTTTGTGTCTGAGTACTCTAATATTTCACTGCTTTCTGAACATTGTCAGAGCCCTTGCATGATCCTTGATTGTATGTTTACACCTGATAAGAAGCAGAGGGAATCAGAGATCAACCTGGTTGAAGATCTGTAATGAGAGCCAGTATTGGCACAAGTCTGAGTAGAGATGCAAGTAATGGTGTTTTTTTTTTTCCTTTTTTTTTTCCTCTCCAGAGACTGACAAGCAAGTGGGATTGGTATTCAGCATCAGAAACGACGTATTGCACTTCATAATGTCTTACTACAACAGAGAACTGGTTGTGTACTACATCAAGTACAAGCTTTCCCAGAGAAACTACCCTTGCAACCACATTGGGCTCACAGAAGATGCAAATGGGACTGAAGGAGGTCAGGTGGAGGAAGAGAATGCAGAGGGAGCGGCGGAAATGGAGACGCCAACAGCAGTTGTTAATGGTGCCGTAAATGGGACCGGTTCAGCAGGGACTCCGCCACGATCACCGACTTTGTCCCCTCAGAGGCAGGTGAATGGCGGTGCAAGTCTGGAGGCAGTAAAGGAAGCACTGCGTGACTCTGCGAACGAGTTTGAGCTGCGCTACGCGCGTGCTTTTAGCGACCTGTCGTCACAATTGCATATCACTCCAGTCACAGTGTACCAGAGCTTTGAGAGCGTGATGGACGAGGTGTTCCGTGATGGCGTCAACTGGGGCCGTATCGTGGGCTTGTTCGTCTTTGGAGGTGCACTCTGTGTCGAGTGTGTGGAAAAGGAGATGAGTCCGCTGGTGGCACGTATTGCGGAATGGATGACCGTCTACCTGGACAACCACATCCAGCCTTGGATCCAAGAGCAAGGCGGATGGGTAAGCTTAATAAAGATTTCTAATGAGTCGTCACCATTATACTTTTGTCATTCAGTTTAAAATGTGTATTATTCTGGTGTGATTTATTGTACTCCACTATGATGGACTTGATGCTGTTTATCTTGGGGGGGGTTTCTTGGCGGTGTTCTGTGCTCAGCACTCCTGATTGCCTGTTTAAGGATTTAAAAGAAGGCAAAATCAGATTACTGATCATGTTCTGCAGTTGGCACCAGTGCTTGTGTAAATGTGTTTTGCATTTGCTGCCCCCTTGGGTCAAGATGAGGTGTGGGTCTGGGTGGGGAATTTAAATAGCATGTAATGGTGAAAAGTAGAGACAATGCAGTGGTCAGCCAAGCATTGATCATCCCTGCTGCTTTTCAGCTGAGTCAAAACTGAACAAGGGAAAGAGCAGAGCCTCATGTGTAAGCTACATATGGTGGCTGGTGGGGGACGGTTCCCTTGATGCTGCGTTGTTTTCCCTGCTGGTGTTCATTTTGTTTCGCATTTTTTTTTTTTTTTTGCTTCTTTGGTCAACTAGGCACTAGATTAAAAGCGGTGTGGGGCTGTGTGGGGTTTTTTTTTTTTTTTTTTTAAAAGCAATTTTCTCTTTGTGGTGAGAGCCAGATGACTGGATGTTCCACTGGGGATATGTTATGGAAGGCCCTGTCTGATGGGCAATGTTGAGTTTTCTTTGATTGGGTGCTGTTTGTATTGTGCCCTCTGACTGGTTAATTGGTATTGCTGGTGCTGTTTGAGACTTGGTTGAATTTCTGAAGCATCAGATTATATGAAATGCTTTTAGATTAGATAAAACTCTTATTGATCCCTTTGGGAGGGTTCCCTCAGGGAAATTAAGATTCTAGCAGCATCGTTACAGATAAACGGAGAAAAGAAATGGAGAACTTCTAGATAAGTTAAAATAAATTATTTACAAATATAAAAGAATAAAGTATGGGGAGGGGGGGAGAAGTGGGGTTAGGGTAAGTGTGTGTGTGGGGAAACGCAGGAAAGATACTGCGCTTTATATTGCACATTGTCCGGTATTGCTTATTGTTAGGCTAGGCTACTGCTCTGATGTTGCAAAATGTCCTATGAGGCATCAAGTTAGGACATTTGTTACCGAGAATGGTTGAACGCTCAACATGCAAATCATGAGCTGAACTGGAGTCAAGGCCTAAAAATAAATTTCTCAGATCTAGCCAAAATCATCTTGCCAAGCTTTGCCATTTTTTTTTTTTTTTTGGATGGGCATCAAAGGTTCCTTTTGCCAAGGAATTCACCCCGTTTACTCTGAGTGACTTCAGTGCTGAATGAAGTCATCCTGTGGGTTTTAACAAAACTGCTTTTCACTTACACGAAAGGAAGCAGGCATGTGTTTCTGATGTCACTTCCTTTGTGGTAAATGAAAGGTCTGACGAGGAGACAAGCACAAATATGGTGCACGAACATACTGAATATAGGCCAGCTACCCTCGGAGACATGCTCAATGTTTGACACTCGCACAATGGGTCCCTGTTAACAGCAGGCCTTCAGCTAATTGCTGGTCAAATTTGGCTAATGGGTGGAATTGATCAACTACTCTAGTACTAATATATTATAGCTTTTTTTTTTTAATGGGCTAGTCAGTTCTAGTAAAGTGCATCTCTGCCTGAAAAGGATAAACTGTCCCCTAAAAAGCACTGCACACTTCAGCATGTAGTCATCTTGAATTCAGGGCTGAACTGCCGTAATAATGCCAGCATACAGCTCCTCACATCACCAAAATGTGCATGCTTTCTCTGGCTCGTTGTTGGCATGCTGATATGGCGTCTCGCTCACATGCATATGCACGGCGATGGGGAAGTTGTTGACAGCTGTTGGCTGCAGGTGTGTCTCAGTACCTGAGTATCTGTACACTTGGGTGGTTGTGTGCTTGCTTTCTCCCTCCCCCCTCTTTCCCTCACACAGAATATGCACAGCACACAGTCTCATGCTGTATGGTTGTAGCATTGTTCTTCAAATGATTTTCTGTGTCCAGTTCTCCAGCTCCCTCTGTCCCGGCTCTTAATTAGTTTTATGGGGAGTCGATGGAATTAAAGTGGCACAGTTAAGAGAGCAGGTGGCGATGGTGTCTGCACAAATCTGAGCAGAGATGGCAGGCGGCTGTACTAATATTGTGAGGCTCTTGTTAAGCGTGTGTTGCTGAGGTGAATTGCTCAGGGGATGCGACTGTTGAATAAGTGAATGTGATTTGAGTAATTATCTTTTCAGGCAGGCCAAGATGACAAATCTTCAACCCGTAAGAGTGAGTAGAGCGCGGGGGAATCCGAGAGAGATGGGTGGGGGAAGACTGCATTACACTCTGGAGGTTTTGTCCTTTATTTCTCCTTCATAGAGCGTGTGGGAGAATGTGAGGCATGTCGTGTGGCAGTTCCTCTAAAGCCCTCATTAGCACAATGTTCAAACAGGGTTCTTCACCCTAGTGTCATTGCAGTCATCCTGGCCAGGCCACTCTCTCCCCCCTATGCACTGCCTGTGTCCTTAATTAAATGCGCACACCAGTCAAGCAGGGATGCACTGAAATCAGGGCTGTTTTCATCTCTTAATTACTGTCCCAATAATAAGGTATATCTCCTAATTATGTTTAAAATCATAGTTCTCTTACACTGCACCCCCCCAAAATAAAAAACCCTTTCTGACTGTTCTTGAACTGCTTCAGTTCAGGGTTCTTTGAGCCTTGGTGCCAGCTAGTGAACCAGCCCATGTTTTCACCAGTATTGAGCAGGCTCGCTGTAATCAAGGCTGGGTCGTGAACCGAGGGTGGTACACAACGATTGGAGCACATGGATTACCTGCAAGCTTTTATTTCCCTGAAGATGCATCCTTTTGTTCCATTCTCTGTTGCTACTCATTCTCCAAGCTAATGACACCCACTGATGTGACATTTGTGCTGGAGAAGCAAACGATATTTCAATTCCAGCTGGGAGCCAACTTTTCTGAGCCAATTCATTTTTGGTCAAAATGCTCTGGACAGTTCAAAATGTGGTGTGCAGAACAGAACCTGTTCCCCTGTTTGTGGAAAAGGGGTTGTCCTCTCCTGTATCAGATCAGGGTATTATGTGCAAGATATTTATGAAGGGGCATGCTTTGTGGAGCCATCACTCCCTGCCTTTACCTGCTGAAATTCTCCACCCTGCATCACTTTCACTTTCTCATCCTTTTCTTTGTCTCTTGCTGTCCCTGTCCCCATCTCTTTTGCTCCCCCATCCCAGTCTCCACCTATTTTTCTCTCACGTGGCTAAACGTGTTGCAGAGCAGACATGCAACACGTGCATTGTTGTAGATTCCCTGTTTTCCTCCTTCATCTCCTCTGGTTTTTCCCTCCACAGGTCTGTCGATGCCACAACTTGCTGTCTGCACACCATAATCTGTATTCTCTGTATTTTCCATTTGAGTATGAAAGCAGCATGCACCTGTGTTGCCCTTTTTAACCCCATTGCTGCCTTAACATTTACATTTTTTTTCGGGGGGAATGTGTTTAGTTTGTTCGTCTTTTCATAAACAAGAATGAGAACGCTCAAGGGTTAAACAGCTGTTTCTTGTGTGCAGCTGTAACTGCAGTGTAACTGTTTCAAACTGATGTGGGGTCTTTAAGAACCTGTCAGAAAAACTCACAATGCTTCTATAACTCTTATAAAAGGCCCAGAATACCATACTGTCGATTTATAGTTGTCAGAATAAGTGCTCAAAAGGGCATTTAGTTTGAACTGTGGCCTTGTATATTTGAATATTTAGTCAATGCTAAAATTAACGCTTTTGTGACTCTTTTTTTTTTTTTTGTAAGTTTTTAACTTTAATAGCAAGTGTGGTAGTACTCAGTCCAAATTGCTCAAGATGTATGAAGGCATTCTGCTTGTAACTTTGCATTGCCACTCTTTCCTTGTTGTGTAATGCATGACTGACTTGGTTCAAGTCAAGCAAAAATCCTTGCCCTCAAACTCTATCTTGGCACTGACAGCTCTGCATCGTACACCCAGTCTGAAAATCTAGCCCAAACATGATACTCAATTATAAGCCGTTTTTCATGCTCGTCTGCATTACATGTGGATGAATTTGGATCATCAAATATCCATGCTCATCCCATGTGCGTGAGCCTGCTTTTGTTTCTCTCATTACCCATTTGACTTATCGTAGCAGTTATAGCTTGTGTGAAGATGACCTGTGCTGTACACTTGACTACCTTAGACACGGGGCACATGTATGCGCACACCCTGCGATGGCCCAGGTGAAGAGCTGAGACTGTAAACAGGTAGTCACTGGAGGTACAGAGAGCTGAACACCATGATGTCCCTTCTCACTGCCCTCCCAGACAGGAGCTTTTACGTAAAACATCAGCCCAGCCTCCTCTTATTTAGAACAATGTTTCCTTTCTCTCGGGGCACCAGCTGCCTGTAATCCTGTCGCAACTTCGTCCACACTGATGCAAGGTCACAACCCTGAGCTGTTGAAGATTGGCTGAGAAATCAAGGCCGGTTAGGGTTGTAGCCATGCTGTGTTTGAGATGTATTGGTGTGAGTGCGTGTGTGGGGGGGCTGATGGCGTGAAAATGGCAGTAAACAGATGGTAAGGTTGTGTACTGCTGCCTTATCACCAATGTCAGTGTGTGATAGAAGGGGAGATGTAGGCTGAGGGGAAAGTGGTGAGGATATTAAAAAAAAAAAAGCAGGTTGAGCAGCATAAACCACCCCCCACCTACCTCAGGGGAGTGAAGGTGAAGCTGTGATCCATTTCAACATGGGTGTGGAGGATGGGGGAAGGCAATCTCAGCAGGCCAGTTTGTCTTGTGGGTTTTTTTTTTTTTTTTTCTTGTAATCAACACCATTGTAATTGAGAGCTTGACTTTAATTTGTTTCACGGGATTCAATAATGAAGGAAATGAAATTGTGTGTGTGGGGGGGTTGGTGTCTCTCTCTGCATGTGTTTCATAGACGGGTGTGCAGTAGTGAGAATCAGTCTTGTGGAAGAGCGATCCGTAGCTTTAAGTCTTCCTCTGAATGCACTTGCACTGATTAGCCAGCATCATGGGATTTGAGTTGGCGGTCATTAATCGGGAAAAGCAGGTCAGCGTGCACCGATACTGACCTCTTCCAGAGGAAATGGCAGTGACAAAAATAGCCCAGTGTTTTGGTTTTTTAGTGATGGATTAAATGATCTTGCCTGCTTTTCTCAGGACTGTTCAAATCGGACCGGAGCCATTCATATAGTCCTAGATTGGGTATCCAACATGAAGGAGACTGGTCAGATTGTATTTGATGCAGCTCTTTCTCTACACGCATGTGCTTTTCAGTCTTCATACGGTTTCTGCATGACCAAACGGAGGACAGGAACAGATCACCATACTTCATTGAATGTCGATGCTACAGCCATCCATGGCCAGGAGTGAAATTGGCAGTGTTGTCTGGGTGGGAGGGATAGCATCCACTTGTTAATGATTGCAACACCAACAACCAGTCACGAGTATCTGTGCGCTTATGCATGTAGAAAACAGGTGATGCTTTCCTCAGTGTCGCTGTGATTCAGCACAAACAGCAGTTTGAAAACCTGCAGCTAAAACGCTATCCCAGGCTTGTAGCTAGGGGAGCTGGCTGGTGGGTGGGAACTGGTGAACAAAATGGGTGGGGGAAAATCGGCAGTATATTTGCAGTAAGAGCATGATTCAACATCCCATCTGAACAAAGTGTGCAAAGGTGCCTGTGATGTAAATGTAGCCCAGTGTGTCATGATGTTGAGAGAATCATGTCCTCCATATAACTGAAGACTGAAAATGTGCTCGAGTTATTGTAAATATTAGGAAAGCAGTGACTCATGTACTGTGTGCTTGGCTATGCCATGTGACTCCAGTTCTTCTGGCTGTGTAGTGCTGTGGCCTGTCAAAGTGCAAATGTACATGAGCCTTGTGATTGTTTGAGCACTAGTGTCCTGCAAGTGACCAGGGTTAAGTCAGAATTGCTGCTCAAACTGGCTTCCTCTAGAAATCAGGCATCGCGTTCTCACTTTCTTGCGTTTATTCACTTCCTTTTTCTGCTTTTGCGCTCTACAGCCCCATGTCTCTGGCCTGTCTTGTCCCTCAGCCATACTGCAGTTTCACTCTCACCATGTCCGCTTCAATTTTCATGTCTCTCCTGAAGAGCTCTTGTTTCTGTCCTGTCCTCTTTTTGCCTTGACTTGGAGTTGATGGCAGATTGTGCACCTGTCAACTTTAGCTCTTTACCTCTTAAAGCAGTTGCTACAGCCACCCTTGTATATGTATATACTGTTCACCCTGAGAACATATTTGCAAGAAAAAGTCTAAAGACAAGATATGTCGTCATTAAGGGGTAAAGAGTTAGGGGTGTGGGGTTTTTTTTTTTTTTTTTTAAATGGGGTAAGACATCAGAACTTTGCATTGAGATACAGATGGAACTTCGCTCATGTTTGGGCTTTGTGAGCAGCTTAATCAGGTTGAGCTTGAGTTACTGGTTTAACTTTCAAATACCCCTTGCAAAGTTGAACAAAAAAATAAGCACGATTTCCTCAAAGGTTTGATTTTGAGCTTATCTGACTTGGGATTGATTAGTATTTAATACAATGACGGCTGTAGTGATGAGCGGCATTATTTTTCACTCTGTTTCCTTCATGCCTGCTTCATGACATTTTAATCTGACATTTAACCTGACTTTCTAATTCCTGTTTCTCCCTCTTAATGACATTTTTGTGCTCTTGTGTAGGGATTGGTAATGCCAACATACCATTGATGGAGTGTGCAAAACATGCACAGGATTTTGTGTACCCTTCATTATTCCCAGCCTGCAGTCGGTTTCCTGCTTGGGTTTGCTGTATGTCTGCTTTAGTGTTTGTTCATCTGTGTCACAATTGTAGGGCTGCACAGTTGATCATGTTTCAGTCCTGCTCCATTATTGGCATGGTCAACTGCATTAATGTTGAACATGGCTAAACTCAACTAATTGTCAGATCGGGGTTTTGAATTCTTGATTGGCTTTCATTTTCAATAACAGTGCAGCAGTTTTGTTTTATATTCCCGATGAGAGAAAGGAAGGTATTTTGGGGGTGCGTCTTTCAGAGCTTTTTTTTTTTTTTGGTGCGGCTACTCCATGTGATTCTAGTTGAAATTCAGACCTTTTCAGAAAAGCGCTGGCACTTGCTCCTTCTCAAGCAATCATATGGAAGTTAGTGACGTCAAGATTGTCAGTCTATGGGTTTTGTTTATATGACAGTGCTGGGATGAAGTCAGTATAAAAACATTGTATGGACACCCTTTGTGCACTTATCCTAATGTTTCTATAGTAACAAGTTATACTTGTATGAGACATTCCATAAACAATTGAGCTTTTATGAGCGGTTTATGCAATGGGCTGTGTGGGGGAGGGGTGTCATCTCCCACCTTGTCTGAAAGGAGTCTCCATTGTCTGCTTTGGCTGGCTCAGTCAGGTAAAACTAAACATTTCGAGTTCAGTCTTCAGGACACAAGAAGCACTAATCTCTCAAAGTACGTTTCTCTAAGCTGGTGGTGAGGAAGCGATTATTTATAACTGCTATAACATAAGAGATAACAGGAACTCTCTAGTTTCAGATGTTCCACAGTATTACAGTTGCTTGATAAAATGATGCATATTACTTTTAGTAAAGCGTAATGGTTGGCATGTTGTGGTCGTGCTATAGTTCTGAATGAACTGAACCTGAGGGTGGGTTGTGTGGGGTTTTTTTTTTTTTTTTTTAAACTCGTAGTCCTTACTTGTCTTGTTGGCTCTGGATCTGATCATGAGTAGTTGCAGCACATGCTCTGATCATTTTGTTCTCTGCTTCTCAAACAGACTGTAGGCAAAGACCGTCATTAGGTTGCAAAAGCAGAAATGAAGTAAACAAGATGTACTAGAGTTGCACAACCTGGCTACAAATGGCTTCTAGTTGTCTTTTAAAAGGTTATGGCAACACTTTTTGTATGCATCTTGTGGCCTGATATGTTCTACTTGACTGAATAAATGCATTTATGTAAATTTAAGTCAAATTGCAGGAAAGGCATAAATCATGATCAAGTAATTGCGTTTAGGTGATTAATATTAGACATGTCTACATGACTACACACTGCCATAGTAACAAAGGAACCTTCTTTTAGACAAAGCTCTAGAGATGTGACCTAAAATAGTAGAAGGGGTGTGTAGTGCAGTGACGGGAGAGAAGACTCTATGCTTTCCTCTCCATAATATTACTTTCACACTTGTATTAGAGGCCTTGTTTGCTTTCTCAGGTCAATTCAAGATGGCTTTACTACGGACACCGAAAATGTACTACAGTAATGTAGGTGTTCAAGGTGTAATATGAATCTTCCCAACAGTGACAAATTGGAACACTCAATTAAGTCAACTAAAAATCAAGATATCCTGCTTCACTGCTTTGAAGGTCATAGTGCCAGATCACAATTTCTTTGAAATTCTTGAGAAATTGTAGCCAAAAATTAACTTATTTCATGGCTGTTTAACAGTCCATATACTGTGTGGCAGGGTTTATTTTTATCTAGGTGTTGTCTTGGTGCACAAGACATGCCATTGGAGTTGCCTCATATGCTTTGTACACAACCACACAGAGATGTCAGCCACGTTCATGTCTCTGGAAGTCTGGTGACCCACCAACCTGAATCATGCTGAGGTCATTGACCTGTAGGGGATAAAGACAATGACCAGCACTACTGAGTGATGTAACTCTGGTGAACACGGATTCTGTTATTGACACGTTCTCTGACCATGTGGACAGACATTCATGCACGTCCTGTTCTGCTTTGAAAGTGCTTTGTAATTCTTAGCCAGCCCTATCTTGTCACATATCCTGTTCTGTGACTCAATCTTTTACTGAAGTCTACTTCACCTCATAACACCAAGGCATAGCAGCATATTCAGATGGTTTTGGGAAAGTGAGGTCATATGTACCAAGTGAAAACCTTGGCAAACAAATCCAGGAATTGCTTTCCTGTATGTGCTGAGGTCAAGCTTTCTTTTGAAGCAGTTGTTCTGGCTCAGATCAGCTGATTTTCCTCCCCCCCCACAAAAAAGACTGACAAGCAGCATTCCAGCAAGTGTCAGGAAGTTCTGCCCTTCCTGCCAGCATGGATTGTTCTGTCCAGGAGGCTGGCTCAGGGGAGCAAGTAGAACAGGGGCCTACTTGTTTCTGTTAAGCTTATCCAATAAAACGTGAATATGAAATAGAACAGCAGTACATTCAGGGACAGTGATGCTGTTCTGTGTTCCTCAGATTTCAGTAATCAAGTTAATGACTTGGGATGGACAAATCAGTATGGATTGGCTGGGACAAGTGGATGTTATGGCAGGGGTTGGGGTTTTTATAAAAAGGTTGCCTGGTGGAGAAGTAGGCTTAACATTTTAGAGTTGTCCCTACTCCTGATTGACTTTTGTGAAGGAAAGCTTTCCAATTGCTATGTACAGTGTCTTAAATGTAATGTAGATCATGTGGTGCTGTAACTAAAACGTGCCTTCCGATCATCAGCTGCTGCACACATGGATTGCTATCAGTGTTGGTGGTCATGGATGACTTGAGCCTTTTCTGAACCCATGGGAAAACTGACTACTCCCTACTAGCAACACCTGCATTCAGCAGAAAAGATGAGGCATAAATGGCATCTTTTTAGGGGCAATCCAAGGATGACCCCTCAGCTCATAGTTGAAACACTGGCCAATGAGTTGCTAGATGTTTGTCTAAAACTGTTCTATTAGAACTTAAGTGAAGAATCAAACTTGTTTGCTTTTTTTTTTCGTCTGTACAAATGCACTTAACCAGCTAGCCATTACGTTAGCTATGACCCCTTGGCTTCCAGGCAACTAAAACCAAAGCTTTACCTTGCCTGGTGAGCGAGCTAACAAACTTAAATTGTCAAATTTCTTATCAATGTTGAGTATCCAACAAGTTGAACCTTGGGTAGCCAAACTAATGCCTTGTAGTGCATACACCACATGTACATCCTCTCCCAAGGCTGATTCAACAATGGTATCTATTTTGGTATAATAACCTGCCTGAGCCACACCACAATACTTCATACTGTGTGTGAAAGATTGGTCTCGAGTCAGAACCAGGGACAAAAGAAGCTAAAAATGGGTGGAAGAGGTCAACTGTGTTGTAACAGTAGAGAAAGAAGCCTAGATTGTTTTGACTCCAGGCTCACGCTGAAGGCACACCAGTCATCAGTTTTTATCAGTATCGGTCTTGCTGCATCACTACTCCTCCCAGCTCCCTCATTCTTGAAATTCAATGTCTGACTCACGTATACATTTGTGTACACACCTTGCAAGATGTCTGTTGTAAATTTGGCAACGTAGCAGCAATATCCTTTTACTAGAGTTCTCCCTGCTTCCATTGTACAGTGTGTTCATGAAGCATCTTCAACCTTTTTTTTTTTTTTCAGCTCCTCCCAGGTCAGTCATGCAAATCCACCCTTGGAGTTGAAGGGAATATTCTGGTTTTAGGATTGAGGGAAGGTGGGTTTGGCTTGGTTTTTTGCTTAATTTAATGATGGTATATCCTGCAGGTGTGTTTGTCTCAAATGCCAAACTGATGCAAGTGTAAGGTGGAAAATGGTGCTTTTTACTTCCGCCAAGGAGGTTGTTTTCGGTAGCATTTGTTGGTTTGTCTGTTAGCGACACTACAGAAAAAGTTATGAACGGGTTACTCTGAAATTTTTCCCAGAGGTGTGACTGGGCACAAGTAATGATCCATTAAATTTTGGCGGTGATCTGGATCCCGGAATTTTTTAAAGGATTCTTGGTGGAGGTCTGCACTCTGAGTGCTTTTCTAGTTGGTTCCCCCTCACCCCAGCTCCGCCTGACCCCCTTTTCTGTGCTCTGGAGGGATGTGTGCAGACATTGCTGCCTAGCAGCAGTAATCCCAGTGGACAGATTTTCTAAATCCACCCATCTTTTGGGAAAGTTTATGCCTGGCAGATGAGGTTTTTGTGCAGGTGTGGCTGTCCACCCAGTCACTGATGGTACATACTGTAACCTGTAGGTGCTTGGGGTTGATGAGGGCCTGCCTTTGTCAGAGAAAGATTGTTGTAAATGTGCTCCAATGAAGCTGTGCATGCCTGATGGTCTTGACAGCATGTTTGGGCATGTTCATTACCTGTCTGGATTCAGTTGACTGCGAGACATGACCTGTCGAACACTGAATGATTAGCAATCAGCAAGAAGTTATGCATTTGTCCTTTAGAGATCTGCTTAACACATGGAATTTCTAAGAGCATGTTCTAGTTTAACGAATTGTAAACATCTCTTTTTGCTGTTAATGTTGCCTGTTGCATACATGGAGTACTGTCCTCTGTAATCTGGTCCAAAGGGAACACGCCAGTGCTCAACTTCATCCAAGCTGCCACTTTGAGTGTGTGATGGTGAAATTTGTGACTAACACAATGCTTACCTGTACTGAGAACAGAACCTGTTTGCTCAAAACTTGGTTAATATAAGCCAAATGGCAGTTGAGGCAGTCAGTTACATATTTAAAATGCACCATGGAAAACAACCTTTATGCTGTAAAAGGCCATAGGGTAAGATTGATAAAGTGAAGTGTCTTGTCTTGTCAAGACACTTGATTTAGTTTTATTCACCTTTCTAAAACACAAGTAGTCAGTTATTGATAATGACCTCTTTCCCTGATGTTTTGTGGTGTTCATGTATGATCAGATGTATACAGCTTTTGTTAGTAATGCACTCAACACTGCTGCCTCACAGCAAAAAGGCTCAATTTGAATCTCATGGCCAACAGGCCTTTGTTGCATTTGTGCTCTTGTGCCTGCATGGGTTTCTTCCAGGTGCTCCAGTTTCCTCCTGCAGTCCAAAGATGTGCAGATTAGGCTAACTGGCTACTCTAAATTAACCATAGGTGAGCGTAAAATGGTTTTGTTCCCGTGCCGTGCATAGTGCTGACCTGCCCAGGGCAGGGTGTGTACTCAAAGTCTGCTGGCTCCAGCTTCCCCATGACCCTGACATGGTATAGTGGATGGATGTACAGATGCATTTAACCTGAAGAATGACCATTCTACAGTTTTTGTATAAGTGTTAATTGATGGCCTCAACATCTGTCTTGAGATTTCATTATTCTGTTCTTTCCTCTATACAGGCAAATATTGGTGGTTAATCACAATGTATGCTACAACTGTGATGGATCGAGATTGCATTTAAGTGCTAGAGTATTGGATTAAGGTTTTACATAAAATGCAAGTCTATTTATAAAAGTACCATTCTGCCACCATGTAGATTCATTTATGAACAATTCACCCTTTCCTAATAAAGTGAAATGCTTTTTAGGTGTATTTTCGCATTATTGGGAGTGCATACGTTGAGTTGCTACCACAATCACATCAATTGGTTGTGTTTTGAGAATTCATTTTTTGCGATTTTAACCGGAAAGCACGAACACAGCAGTGCCCGGGGCATGTCTTTTTGCTGATACAAAAACGCTAGTTTTAAAACCATTGCAAAGCTCAAAACAGGACAGTTCTGTGGAAGTGAGTAGAGGGTTCCTACAAACAAAACGAAGTGTCCCTGGCTCTGCAAGTGCATGGACAGAGTGTGTAGAAGAGTAAATATAAAACCCGCTGGAAATCCACAATTGTGGTATGTTGTGCATTTCCAGCGGGATGGGCTCTGCACTCGGCACTCAACTTTTACGGCCTGTCCCCTGAAGATGGCGTCTGGAGAAGACCAACTTCAGGTAAGGTCACTGGCTTTGTATTTACTCTTCTACACGCACTGTCCGTGCACTTGCAGAGCCAGGGACACTGTTTTGTTTGTAGGAACCCTCTACTCACTCCCACAGAACTGTCATGTTTGAGCTTTGCAATGGCTTTAAAACTAGTGTTTTGTATCGGCAAAAAGACATGTTGGCGCTTTCCAGTTGAAATCACAAACAATTCTCAAAACACGTGATTGTGGTAGCAACTCAACATGTGCACTCCCAATAATGCAAAAATAGACCTAGAAACATTTCACTCTGGAGTATTCCTTTAATCCTAACAAAGACCTGCTTTAAAACTGTTTATGTAACATGGATATTCTGGACAACATTCAAACTGAAGCCCTTAATCAGTGGCACGTCAAAGCATACAGAAAAGGCTGTGCCCTATCCTGAGATGGGGAGCCCAAGCAAAATTTGCCATACTCTCCCTGTTCAATTATGCTAGCCAGTCATGTCTTTGGGCTTGTGTAGAGGTGGGTAGATGGTACTTTTACAAGTGTTTTAAACTTCTGCCAGAGCCAGCAGTTTGAGATGTGGTCAGCTGGCTTCACATGCCTTAGAAGCATGTGATTACCTTGTCACTCACTGTTTGGGTGCTGTAGTGTGATGGGACAGAGCTGTCTTGTGGGTGGGAATTAGCCATGAGTAATTTGGGGAGAAAGCTGGGTGAGAGGGAGAAATGTCTTAATGTCATGTTCATTTTATAACTAAAGTGACTTCTATCTTGAGTAATCGGGCATCTCTCTGTTACTGTAGCTGACCTGTGCAAGGCTGACCAGCCAGACTACAGAGTGGCCATTGGTGTCGGTGTGGTGCTGCTCATCCTCATAATCATCGTAGTTGTGGCTTATCTCATCAGTAGGAAGAGAAGAACAGATGGGTACCAGACTCTCTGATGCAGAGAGTCCATCAGAGTAATCCAGAAAAGGACATTACCATCACAATTATCTGCACAAGCTAAATCTAGCATGAAGCAGACCTTGATACTGGATTTTTGGCAAGGTTTGCTCCATCTATTAAAAGACCTGACCTTTAATCCAGGCATCAGGTATAACCTCATTCAGATCATAAATGGTATTACAATATAAACTTAGGTTAGTTTCATTTTCCACATTCTTGTATACTTTGGACACTTTCTACTCATGTCGCAGCATTTTCTTGTCCATCTTGGAACAGGAGTTCAAACTGTTCTGTGCTTTATGTTCAAGTGTCTAGTCATGTCCAACTGTTTGGTCAAGATGACCCTCAATTGAGACCCTGTTGCCTCTACTAAAATATCTTGGACTTTAATCAAGTAGTTATTTGTACAATGACAGCTGGCTCTCAAACAACTGGCATTTGTGCAATGCAGATCTCATAAGCAGCTAGTCATCCTGCTTATTGATTGGCTCTTTATATGAAATGCTTGGCCTTGCCCAACTTGGCTTCATCCTAGCTCAGTGGCTTACCCGGTAAGAACATCAGATGCAAATGACTGTTAACCTCACTAACCAGAAGAAATTTCAATTGGTATTCTAATTTCTGTAAAGTTCAGATTGTCTCTTATGCCACTATCAGAGAACCTGTCCTCAGGAATGGTCTTTTCTGACCTCGTTCTGAACTCCTATGCACTGAAATTAAAAGGATTAAGGTTATAAGGGAAAGTTTGTAATGTGTGAATGCTGCAAATGGTGTGTTCTCTATGTAAGGCTGTAAATTGGACTAAAAGGATTTTAGGGACTTGTGGTATAATACCCATTAGGTTGGCTGGGGGGTGTTGTGTCTTAAAAATGGAGTGAAACTGACAGCACCTTACTTTTTTAAATAACCCTGATGGTGGCTTCTAGTTTGTGTGCAAATTTAGCTTGGAAACTGTGTGCCTGTAACTTTTTTTTTTTGCATGTAAAGCTTTTTTTTTTCCCCAAATAATTGACTGACTGCAGCTCAAAAAATAAAGGGAATATTCTGTGAACTTGAATGTTGAACTGATCTGTGTTTGTAGTCTAAAGCTTGTACATGGAACAATTTATTAGAATTTTTGGTAGACTATTCT
>JAOANJ010000005.1:37710872-37726403 GCA_026413345.1 Ariopsis seemanni | reverse complement strand
ACCAGGCAGGGGTCCACTCGCATCCTGTTCAGTTTGTCCTGAAGCAAAAGGGGGTAATAATACCAAGAAGCAATGTTGATGTGATTCAGTGTTTCAGCTACACCTCTGGGTGAATGGAAACTTCAGGACCAAAAAAGCTCTAATGACACAAACAAACAAATAAATAAAAATAATAAGGCACACCCACAGGAGAATGCTACTAAGCTGTACCTTTCTTTGTTCTTGCAGTGATAATCTTTTGTATGTTAATATGTAAGCCAGTCTTTCAAATAGGAAAAGGGATATTGCGACTTAAACAAAAAAAAAAACAACAACAACTCAACATCCATAATTGGTCCATAACATCCTCTAGATTAAAGCTTTAAATATACACTACATGCACCTTTGTAGGTAAAAGATACACACTAAAAGACATACCCTTGGGTATATCACCCCAGTAACAAAGAATGGTACAGTTTAGTGCCCTGTTTTTCTGAGTGTGTAAGTATTGGCCCTGTTCTTCAAATTAACTCTATGCTGTGATCCTCAGAAGTCCTTGGAAATTATTTTAGTCTGAAAGGGGTTCCTGGCTGCAAAATAAAGTTTGAGAACACCGAATGATTAGATTTAAATCTGTCTTAAATGCATTTTTCTGTGTAAAGCTTAGTGCACTTTAATTTATCAGGTAAGTCCTCAGGGACTAACTGGACGGGATATCCTTGTAGCAACACTGCAAGTATATTGTTTCCATAACTCTTCCCCAACATCTTTGATGAAGCCGTCTGATCCTGTTGTATCACTTCCTTAACAGTAACACAGAGCTGGAAAGGTGTTGGAAAAGCAGGAAATGATTGCTGAGCAGTGTTTTTGGGAAATGACTGCTTAGATGCAGAGACAAGGGGGAGGAAAATGAATCCTGTGGATATAGATTCAGAAGTCTAGGTAATGTGCAGTTTTTTGGTAGGCGAATGGGTACAGGAAAAGCCGAGAGTTGGACACATGATGATGTAGTTCTTCTCGTCATGTGCCTACTAGGAAGTGGTCTTTCTGCCTGTACTTGAACAGACGAGCTGATTGGACAGGCTGGGTGGAGCCGGGGAGAGCAAAAGGAGGAGTATTTGTGTTCTCTTCTCAGTTGCACACTGAACTTGCTCACATGCGCTTAATAGCTTCAGTGTAATGCGACTTTCTAAACCAGTATCTGCTCTCATAAGGACATAAGGAGTTTGTGGTCTTAGCTGGCTGGTTTTCACACCTCCTTTGGTAAGTTGCTGCATAGAAATAGACTAAGTGAATAGAAATGTCTGGTATTGTAGAAGAATCTTGTTCATCAGAAGTGCAAGCTTGTTATCTTAAATCACTGTGAATTTAAAAAAAAAGTTTTTTTCTGTTTATAATTGTATCTGTTTAACAGTATTTTTCTCTAAACAAACTTATGTTAATCAGTAGAACTAACCTACTTTTCTGCATTGGTGTAGAACTCTATAGAGCACATAGCTGCCTCCGCGATCAACACTGTTTCCAGAATGGTAATGGGTTTCTCTATACGATCATTGAGGGCTGTGTAACGTCTTGATGAGTGAGCCTAAGCTATTGCTCATTAAGCTCCACTCTACATGAGGCGACAAAAGCCCTCCGTCCTTGGCCCACAGTGTGTCCTTGGATTTTTCTTGCATGAGCCTTTGTTTTTTCCTCATTAAAATACTTCTCTTAAATTTCTTGACTATGTAGGAAAGACTCTTGATGAGTATGAACAATATGCATAGAATGAGTCAGGATGAGGGAAGTCTGTGAATACATGATGAGTGAAAGTGTGTGTGTGGGTGGGTGGGTGGTGTTACCTTCCTGCTCATGTGGTCAGGAAAAACAAACGGGAGCCCTCTGTCACCAGGGCATCAGAGTCCAAGAAGTTCCTTGTATAGCTGACTAAACAGAGTTAACCCTTGTGTGGTGTACATATTTTTACTACTCAGCCAGTGTTTGTGGGTCTGATGGCCCCGCTGCATTTTGGACTTCGGATCCACAGACCCGAACACCATACAAGGGTTAAATAGTTCATTGAAGTTTGGGCGTCTTGAAAGGTTTGCGTTTTTCATGTCCACGTGTTGTGTGTTAACAGTTGTGTGCGTATGTGTTTTTGTGCACGAGTCTTTCTCAGAGACTTTGCAGGAAAGGGTGGTTGTAGTGATTGTGGTGGAAATGGAAATGAGACTGCAGTGATGGCATTAGGGCACTTGCAATACTGCCACAGCTTTACGATTACACTGATTATAATGGGATGTGTGTCCGTATGTTTACATGAACATGCATTAACTTTTTTTTTCCCACTCATGACACAATACAAAAGATGTCATTTTGTGTCTATGCTGTGCATTCCCTGTGGCTTTTTCCTGCATATTTTGAGGCTTGGATGCCATAGTACAGAGTCTGAGCAACAGTTTGTCATTCCTTTAGAATTACCATCACTGAGTTAGGGCTTGTGTGTGGATCCCAGACGGCCTGCATTTCAGAAATTACACCATGGTTACAATTTATAAAATGATTAGACAATTTGTCTGTGGTCCTGCTTAATCAGTGTATAGTTAAGGACAGTCTCGTTGTTTTGCTGTTGACTTTCGGGCATGGTTTTTGCTGAGGTGATAGTGCAACTTAGCTGAAGCTGCTTTTAGTTTAGAGTTTAGATTGACTCCAGGTGCCCTGGTGATGTTCCCCGAATAGGATCCTAAGAAAACGTCTTGATTCAAAGGCGATCCAAACTTACTAACCGTCCTCTGATGGATCATCCATCCGCTCTAGTGGTTTTGTCTTTTCTCATGGGCCTTCAGGTAACATTACTGATGAAAGAAGAATGACACCCTGGTGGATTTGGCCTCACAGGCCCTGAATCAGATGACTTTATCTCTGAAAGCCTGGCAGCGTGTGATAGAAGAGAATGGGGAACATGAGAGGAATGTGCAGCCGTGGGAAGGGTTTCAGGCTGGCTTGTATCTGTACGGTCAAAAGAGGAGTAGAGATTCGACTTGCCCTACTTATCAGAATCTGGAACCTAGGATCTTTTTTTCTTCTCTCTTTTGTGGCTGACTATCTATTTAATGAATTTGCCCCTAATATAAACAAATGCCTGTCAGAGCTGATTTATCCACAAGCGGGGTCTTGGTTAGGGCATGGGGGTGTTGAACCACCTGCTCTTATTTGTTTGTCTTATTAAAGTCTGATAATAAGGAGAGGCTGCATATAGAGTTTAGATTGACTCCAGGTGCCCTGGTGATGTTCCCCGAATAGGATCCTAAGAAAACGTCTTGATTCAAAGGAGATCCAAACTTACTAACCGTCCTCTGATGGATCATCCATCCGCTCTAGTAAATCCGCTCTAGCAAAGTTCCTGTCTTGTTTGTACTCCTTTTCGCTTTTCCAGTGACAGGCAGTGTTAGTGTTTGCAGTTGCATCTTCTGCCAGTTTGGATGGAAGATTGAACATGCACACAATGGTGTTCATGCTTGGCTCACAAAGACGAATGGCAGTGATGGCTGGATAATTCTCTCCTCAATGCCAGGATGCATGTGGAATTATGAATACTGAGAAAGTCCCAAGGGCTTAGGCTCAGATGGCTGGGGGCCTCTTGAGGGAGGGGGTGCGCACTATTACAACACATTGACACACTAATGGCTCTGTGTTCAAAGTTTATTTTGTCCTGCTGTTAGTGGAAGGAGTTGTCCTGGTGCTGCATATAAGAACAGGGCTGTTTACTGATAAGGTGACTGCAGTAGATGGGTATGGTTATCTGGTTGCCTGTTTGAGGCACCAGGCATCAGTTACTGTGGGAGTGGTGTGTGTATGTATGTGTTCCATCTGAGGCATTAAACTGTCCTTCAGCCACCACAGTAAAAACTGGAAAGCCTCCCAATGGAGACCTCACTAAGCCTGACACATTAGGTAATGCTTAATGTTAAGGTTATAGCCTTCTACACAGATCGCTCTTAATTTTCAGGTAATGGGAATGTAATTAGAGGTTTAAATAGGCAATTTAGCAGTCTTAAACCTTTTAATGCTTTAAACGTTCTCGCATGACAATTGTACAGTTGGACCAGATTCATAAATAATGTGAATGACCTAGAATTATGTCAGAGATCAGTAGTTCTTAACGACAACACTGGGGCTTTATTGCATTGAATTGAATAATGATTTCTGTGTCTCCCTGTTTGAGATCTACTGATAATTATGTTGTACAAGATAAGTGGCTACAGATAATGGATGGATGGATGGATGATAATTATGTTGTAAAGATAAATTGAGTATATTTGATCAGGAAACACACCAAATTCTGCAACATGATAACTGAATTGAGACCCACTGCCATAAAATACTCCAATTACCAGTTACAAGACCTGAAGGCATAGAGTGAGGCCCCATAGAAATTTGACCATGATTGTGTGTAAATGGCTGATCACAGTTATCACTGTTCTTGGTAGTGCTATGACCACCTAAAGTTTGTGTTTGCATGTGAAGTCACATTATCTCAGTCCTGCAGTGGACTCCACCTGGCTTTAATCTACACATTCACCCTCTTCTTTCTCCAACTTTCATTAACTAGCCAAAAAAAAAGTGAAATTTGAAATAGCGTTCCTCCTGAGAGAGAGAGAGAGAGAGAGAGAGAGAGAGAGGTCTGAAGAACGTACTCATCAGTGGTTTGTGTGGATGTGTGGATGTCTCCCAGCATGAGGGAGTCGTGTTTATTTTACCCAGAGCTCAACAGGGAAAAGTAAGCCAATCTCCAGTCTCGAGTCAGCAGAACTGCCAGGTCCAGATAATGCTTTACTTGTCAATACTCCCCCCAACACACACACACACACACCAACCTCTCTCATTCTCTCTGACTGACTTCAGTAGTGGCCCATTGGCTTCTACTGCCCAGAAACTATATTTATTAAATAATAATAATAATAATAATAATAATAATAATAATAATAACAAAAACCCTACTGGTCAATACCCAGCCACCCCCATTTCCTGTTACTACTGCTGTTGTTCCACTGTCCCACATATATCTGACTTGCTGTCCTCTCCATAGAAATTGCAAAAGCACAAAATTGCCTCCACTCACCCAATCCCCCTTGTAATTACATGTAGTTTCTCTCAGCTAGAATTTGCCTGGTCGTTTTTTCCACTCTTCAGCTGTAGACTGCTGAGGTTGACCAATGGTATCCCACTGTTTTTAGTGGTGCTTTTATCCAATGTAGTGTCACTTTTTCCCAGTTCACATTTCAGTCATAAAACTGTTTCATTCATTTGAATCATTAGTCCAAATTATATACACAGTGCTCACTATGGGGAAATTAGTAAACACAAGGCCTACTGCTAAATATATTACAGATGTGTTTTGCATTTTCTAAGCATTATGCTATTCCCTGGAAACAGACATCTACAGTACCAATAAACCTTTAAATATTGTAGGGATAATAGGGATTTGTACATTTACATAGATGTTTACTGGATGTTGGGGAGCTGAATGTATATTACAACAACATGAATTTGTTTTAGTGGATCACTATTCTTGGTTAAATAGCTGAGAATGGACAATTAGCATTTGAAAATGTCTGATTGACATTTTGAAAGAGATTATGTTCCTGTATACCCCCGTGTCCTAGATGCCATGGTGCTATAGCCCTTTTTTTACATCTCGGCCCATTCTCACTTCTAAAAGTGCCCAAACTTGGTCTGTGACATCATGGACATTTCTGCACAGTCCAGTTCTTTCCTGTATATTCGTGTCTGGTCTTGCCTAGCTTATTATATGCACAAGTCTTTACCGGTGTCTCGAATGTTTCTGGCCCCAAGAGCAGTGATTAAGGTACATATTGCACAATAAGGTGTGAATGGTAGGGGTGGCTGTGCGTCTATGTTTTTGAGTCACACATTTGAGTCAGTGTTTTTGAAATAATAAAAAGGAAGATAGAAAGAAGGGGGTGAAAACAACAATGAAAATAGCTGTAAAGCTAAAATATAAAATTGGTGTCTGTACCTTGTGTGCTCTAAATTCTAACAGCATAAAGACTAGTTTGGCATTGAGTTATGGTACTTGTGTTTTGATCTTTCATTGCGGGCTGTAAATCCTCCATGATGGTGGCCATGAGGCACTTTGTGTATGGCAAAGGGCATCAGGGTATGGAGTCCCTGTCGTTATGAGTGAGTAATTGTATGTTTGGGTCTGATCCCTCTCAACAGTTCTAGCCTGCCTAGATCCCCAGCAAATGTTCCTTCTATTAAAAGCCCTGCCACTGAGGGACAGCTGACCATATTTGCGTAAATATGTGAATCAGTTTTACTGTGCACTCATCCTTAACTGCTTTTATATATTCGTTACTTCCATTGTTGTTGGAGTTGGTCAAACGTAGTGTTGTGTATATGTACAATGCACATATAATGCAAGTTCAGTTTCTCTTAAAAAAATCACTTCAGATCTGGCATGTGTTTGTGTTGCCTTATTCAGTAATTAAATCCTGAGTCTATTCTTAGAATTAACCCCCTTACATTTTTGCTTAGTCTCTCTTTTAGCCTGCAAAATGATTAACTATTCATTTTATAAATGTGTTTCAACAGATGTGGATGAAGCAGGGAAAGGAAAAGACATTTGAGTGATACGAGTGTGATATGATGTAGTATAAATCCTTAGTAATGTAAGAAATGAGAAGAGGGTAGAATGCAAAGTAAATTGCTTCTTGACTTTGAAGGAACCATGGAAATAGGGCTCCATCATGAATTTTGAGTGAGGCTACTTAGAGTTCAGAAAATATACTGAAGTTGAATTCATGCCCATGAGCATTTTCAGCATTTCCATCTCTGTGTCAGTAAGCTGATAATCTGAAAGTAATGTGCTTTATTATTTTCTGGAGAATGCCACATAAGTGACAGAGATTTAATTGTTTTCCCCTAAACATTTTAATGCATCCAAATGCAAATAATTGCAGCTGTTCTCTCGTTCCTTTTTCCCTTTTTGTTGTCTTTCAAATTATTTAATTTGAATGAAAATTCAGTAGGCGTGTTTGTTATGGGGGGGGGGTGTTTAGAATGGTCAGAGCCTGGGATATTAGCCAACTGGAAAGCAATTCTGTCTTCCCCTCCTCCTTTCTTTCCTCTTATTGGTTGCTTGGTGAAACGGCATCTGGAGGCTCGGAGAGTGGAGTAGGAGGAGCCAGGCAGTGCATTAAAAACCAAATATCTGTCCCATTTACTCTTCAGTGCTCCACTGTGCTTTACATGTGTGGAGCTGAAGCAGTGAGAAGATTTCTTCTACTCACAGTTCTGAGCATGTTTTTCCTTTTCTTTTCTTATCTTTTCAGGAGGCCTCAGCCTGAAAAAGGGAGCCTAAGGATTACAAGCTCTGGGGGATTGTATGGGACAGCGTGCAAGTGTGCAGGTATGAGAGAGCAGATTGGGTCCCTGTTTTGCCGGCTACAGCATTGACTTTACCAACTGCACTCACGCTGCTGGGTCACTCTTCAGACGTGAATGCAACCCCTGGTGACCCCCTTCAACAAGTCTTCATTCAGTTTGCAGCACTAGGAAGAGCAAGGATAAAAGACTGAAAGTGACACAAAAAAGAGTGAGCAACAACAGCAGGAGCAGATCACTCGAGTCGGGGCCCTCGGTTGGAAAGGAACTTAAAACCCAAGACAAAAGGAACGTGCAAGAAAAGCATCAATACAAAAGACATTTCTGAGGAGCTGGACATTTAGGAACACCAAGGGGTACGGATCTTTAGCCTCTGTTTCACCCTTCCTTGAATTGCTCCCTCTGTCACATTCACCGATCTAAACCCATCATGCCTGTGGAGACTCTTCGTCCCTCAGATGGTCGTCTGACTGGAACACCTTTTACTTCAGCCATGCCTCTCCGAATCTTAAACAAGGGCCCAGACTATTTCCGCAGGGTTCTTCAGCCAGGTGTACGCAAGCTGAGTGCTGTGGAGCGCCTGGAGGCTGATAAGGCCAAGTACGTGAAGAGTCAGCAGGTTGCTCTCACCAGGCAGGAGCCCATCAAACCCCCAGTGATTCGCAAGCCACTGATGTCTTCGGCCATGATGCTGCACACACCACCGGCCAGGAAAGTCCCCCGCAGACCCTCAGACACCGAAAACGGGGAACAGGGGCCATGCAGGGCAACACCGCTCAACCTGGATGTTCTTAACAATCTTATCAACATCTCTGATGGGCCCCAATCTTCATCCCCTGCTTCTAACTCTCCCTGTCCCTCAGCCATGTCTGGGCAGTCAGTAGAATCTCAGCAGAGTTATGGCTTTAATGGGCATTTTCTTTTGAAGCCTGCTTTCTCTTGCACTTCCTCTTCTCTCAACAACCAAATCCAGCCTGTTTCTCTTACTTCTCCTACTCCAGAGCCGAGCCATAGGCCTCCACCTGTACCAACCCGAGGTCCTAGACTCCCTGCACAGGGCAATTACAGCAGCTCAAACCCTGTGACAGTGCGGCGTGTTGATGTTCGGCCACAAGCAGTGATCAGGAGGCCCCAGAGGATGCCTCTACAGCCTCATTCCAAACCTCCACAGCCCCAGCCTAAACCCAGACAGATACCACAGCCCCAGGCCCCAGCCCCCCACACATCATCCTTTATATCCCCATCCCTCCCCTCACACTCTCCATCGTCCCCCTGCCTGCCCTCCAGCCCCCTGTTGCTACGAGCAGGCATGCTACCCCCTGCTTCACCAGCCTGTACCCGCTTGTCCTCTGCAAGCTCACGGGGCTCAACACGCAGACGTCCCTCACTGCACCGCTCCAAATCAGACCTAAGTGACCGTTATGCACGCGCCAATGCTGACCTAGAACGCTTCTTCAATTACTGTGGTTTAGAACCCAGTGAATTGGAGGGTATGGGCATGGAACATTTTGGACGTGCTAATTCTGATATAGTCTCCGTTTCAAAGCTCCGCAGTGTCAGCACACCCAGTTCTGAGTGTGGAGATGAAGGGCACGCTTACAGGGAGGAGGAAGATGATGATGATGGCCCTCCAAGGCCTAGTGAACGTGTTCCCTACGGCATCTCAGTCATTGAGAGGAATGCACGTGTGATCAAGTGGCTCTACGGGATCCGACAGGCTCGGGACGCTCAAAATGTTTCTAATGTATAGGTGCCTCACTGAAACACCAAAACACTGGTGAGAAGGAAAATAATGGGGACAGATTCAGATGAAACATGCCCTGATTTAATGATGTTTTTTGCTTTTTGAAATATATTTATTATTTTTTTGAAACTCTTGAAGATGATGATATTTTGTGTTGTATATTTGTGATTAGTATGGAGTATTCTTTATTTTCCTTACAGTAAGCTCAAGGATACATTTCAATTGTGTTACATCATGATAGATATTTTGTTGTCGCAGCCCATTGTTGTTTCTTTTGGCTATGTAATTTGGGCTGTAATGATTTACCTCAACGGGAGAGAAGACTGGAGCAAGCTTTAGGTTCTCTGCACATTGACTTAGAAAGTAAAAGTCGTTTAAAGCAATAATTAAAGGACTAGATACTAAGAGCCATGAGTGTGTGACTGAATGGATGATGCTGATGGTTGTAATGAATACGGCCAGCTGTAATGTTGATAATCAGGTACTTAGTTTTTATATCAGATATAGACTTTTAGCAAAAATACTTTAAAAAAAAAATCAAATATGCATTGATGAGGGAACTGTGGCCTCCAATATGTCAAGCGAACAAGAGTAAGGGCTTAGTTATGATAAACCAGGTACTGTTTCAGGAAGTGAGTGCAACTTTCTGAGAGGCCACAGAAATGTGCAGTAAGCCACATGAAGGACAAGGGCTGCATCTGAATACTCAGTAGGTAATAACGACGGTTAAGTACTTACTAACTGACTGTAACTGTAGTACGTTCTATGAGTATGTGAGCGAGTAGCAAGGACACAATTTAGACGTACTCCACTGCCATTTTACCCACCACCTGACTCAGATAATCACAGATGACGTATGCTGCAAAATAAAATATATATATTTCTGCAACGGCAGAAATGTTTAAACAATTCCTGATACTTCTGTACATCACTGCAACAACTGGCTTTGCTTCAGACAGCCATCTTCTTTCTATTTTTCTTGGGGGATTTCTTCAGTTATTCGGTGGCTCCAGCTTAATTATGGGATAGTATGATGTAGTGTAGTGTAATACGTTTGCATACTATTGAGTATTTGAACACCCTACATGCTTTTTGTCTCCTAATAGCATGGAGATATGCGTATTCGGATGCAGCCTAGGATTAGGAAGCAAGGTCTAGTCAGCATACATTACACTAAGATATGGTCATATACACACGTGCGCACGCACTCACACACACACACACACACACACACACACGCACGCATATACACATACAGTGGTGTTTGAAATTTTGTGAATCCTTTTGAATTTTCTATATTTCTGCATAAATATGACCAAAAATATCAGCAGATTTTCACACAAATCCTAAAAGTAGATAAAGCGAACCTGATTAAACAAAATTAGACAAAATATTATACTATGTCGTTTATTTATTAATGAAAACATTCCAATATTACATATCAGTGAGTGGCAAAAGTATATGAACCTCTAGGATTAGCTCATCAGACTGAAAAAAAGTTACAAAACTGTCTAAATAGTTTGGACTCCACCAAACCACAGCCAGACAGATGGAGGAAATTCAAGATCATTGTTATCCTCCCCAGGCGTGGTCAACCAACAAAGATCACTCCAAAAGCAAGGTGTGTAATAGTCCACAAGGACACAAAGGAACCCAGGGTAACTTCTAAGCAACTAAAGGCTTAAAAATCTGATGTTTTAGGTCATATTTATGAAGAAATATAGACAATTCAAAAGAGTTCACAAACTTTCAAGCAGTAGTGTGGATGCATGCACTCAGAGGAACATTCACACACTGACTACTGGTCACTGTGCAAAGAGTTGTTCTGTCAGCATCAAGCGTGAATGTGTTGAAGAGATAAAACGGGTGTGTTGAGATATGGCACTAGTGAAGTGCAAGACACTGATACTGTGAAGGAACTCCGAGCAGCTTTAAACATGTTCCTTTAAGCATCTTTTGACACACGGCTGTGATTTTGTCAGCATGTAAGAGCTTCCATTAGCATGCATGCTTTTATGTACAGGTGAATGGAAAGCCATTTTAGCAAAGCACCGATGCAACCGAAAAACATTCCAGCATTTAATGTTGAAAAAGAGTTTTGTGGTTTGGTTTTATTTTGTGTTCACGCAGCACCATTTCTCCCTGTGGAAGGTTTATATAATTTGGGAAGTATGTTGTCATGTGTGAGATGGATGCGGGAGGTTGATGTGAAATAGCCTGAGAGAGCAGGAGTCAGTTTGTCACAACTCTCAGCTATAAGAACACAGTCACATCTCTTTTCTGCAGAGATGAACGGTTGAGGTTGGGAAACGGAAATGTGACTTTGAAGGAAACTTGTAATAATGAAAAATGTAGTGACGTTATCTCTGGCCAGAAAAAGAGAGACAAATAGCTGTTTTTCACTTTTTTCCTTTGTAGTTTTTTATTTTTATTTTTTTTTCACCAACAGTCTGATGTTACAACACAGCAAGCACTCAGGGTTTGCTTGCTTTTTTAGTGTTCAGCCTAATCTTTTTACATGCATATGTCAAAAGTAAAACGTGTACACACATCCTAATATTACCTGTGTAGAAATCACATAAATATGCTTAGCCATGTTTTCTGGGTTATGAAGTATGACCAGAGGTGTGTGGTCAGGTCATTAAAGACTGGATTTCTGATGTCTTCTAATGATATTAATAAACAGAAAATGTTTTGGAAGAACATATTTGTGCATTTAGTCCATTTTTTAACTACCTCTTAGAAGCAGAAACTAATCTTTGCTAATCTTTTTTGGAAGAATGTTTATATAAGACATAAATATTGTCTTGGCTTAAATAAATGCATGGAACATAGAGTGCATTAGAGGGTAATAACCTATAACCTCATAAAGAGTTTGTTTTGACTCTTGGTATTTTTTTTTAATTATTTTTTTTCTTATCAGAAAGACACTTTAAAATTCTGTTGAGAGTTTCTTCTTGGTACAGCAATCCTCCTACTTGTGTGAGACCTCTTGGTTTGCTGGAGCATTTGCCAGCAAGGTTGTTTTAATTGACAATGAAGAGTCGGACATGAATTATTGATCTTTTGAATTAAGTAATTGCTTCGAGTATATCTGTATTTGAGTCTCACGATACATTATTAAATATGTACAGCATCAGAAGTCATTAAAATCATATACTGTGCCCATGCAAAAATTATTTGGAAACATGTAGTAAATGTGTTGTAATCTCAACTTGGACATTATTCAAAATTTTGTACTCAAAGAAGGAATGTTTCTCTGATGTCTTTGGTTTTAACTTCAAATCTTACGTAACACATTCATGAATTTGTAGCACAGTGCTACCCTTTGCATATTCAATACCATGTCTAATTTTTATGCCTGCTGCTGTATGGCAAGTAAATGGACACTGTGCTGTTCTATGATTCAGTGAAGTTGCTGTGTTTGACAGCGAGCGATCATCTTCAAGACTGCCTGTGAGTTACGTCCTGCTTCCGGCATGGAAGAGTTGATGAGGACAAGGAGAGTGAGTGATATATCAGAGAGAAGTGATAGCAGGAGTGGGATTAAGGAGTAGGAGTCGATCCCTGCATGGCAATGAGGTTAGTCATCCTGGAATATGTGGGTTTGGCCTAAAAGAAGAAAGAGGTAGGAAGAGGTGAAAGAGACAACAGTGGGGAGCTGAGGTGCTCAAACTGAGGGTTCAAGCTGAGGTGTGCTCAAGGCAATTTCCCCACCATTACACACATACTTTTCTTTATATGAAGCGTGATCAGCAATTTCTTGAAGTCAGAACACTTTCTTTTTGTAGTATTCAACAAAGTTCACTTCATATTCTGGCAGCTGTCAGTAAGATATCTGCTAAAAGGAACACAGTCTCTGTGGCTGCCCTAGGCTCTATTGCTGGGTTTCAGTCACATGACTTTTTTTTAATCAGTTTTACCGAAAGTGAAATAGCTGGTGGTCTAAACAGCTGCCTTAGTGCAAACAACTAGCGATAACTTATCAGAGTGTGCTCGTAATCTAGAAGCCACTGTTTGCTTTCGATATATTCAGAAGATTGCTGTGTGCAATGGAATCGACCCCTACAGTCTGGGAAAGAAGGATTTATCATATGATCTCAAAAACTACCCTTCACTCGAGTTCCCCGACATCTCGAACTATCTGGTGTTGCAGACGTCCTTCTCCACCACAAAACAGATGAAAGCATGGAAGAGTATGGAGGCTTACAACTTTTTTGTATGTTGCTGGGTAAAGGACCTCAGTATCAAGTCACTGCTGAATGAATCCTGTCTTGTTTTTGCCCGTGTAAGTATGGTTATTTATTTATTTATTTATTTAAAAAAATTTAAGCTTTTTCTTAGTGTCTTTACAACGAAGCGCTGCAAGTTGAAGTGTAAACAAACAACAGTTCGCTTGATTCTCACTTGTGCTGGTGCTTATTTCTCAGGTAAATCATTCACAAAGATCATCAGAAACCCCTTTAAAGATCTGGATCTTAGTTAAACAAGATGGAGAAGTGATCACGGCGCATTGTAACTGTACGGATGGGGAAGAATTTTGTCGCAACCTTCATGCAAATGGACTTTGTGAGGAGTGAGGAGTAAACAAAGAAACATCTGGGGACTTTAGCGCTTTGTGACTAAAAAAAAAACACATAGCAAGAAAAGTACTTGGAAAACACCAAGGACAGAGCTGAGAGGGAGATACAAACCTTTCACCAAGGGATCACTGCAAACTCGAGCATGGTTCGACTCGGCTTCCTTCGATTCCAGTGAGAGACTCAAAAGCCACCTTTCTCGACGTCTTTTTGAGAAATCCTGTGCTCGTTCACCCTTTTTTATTAGTTCACGGGGAACCCTGAAGAAACTTATCAGTTTCACCGTTTGATCGATTCGAGCAACCTAAAACAACGCAAGCGTAAGGCGTTTTTCATGCGAGCAATGCACCTTCTCCATACAAACGCTTTGTCAGCTGAGCTTTGGTAGATCACCAGCTAAAGTTTTGAATAACTAATGAGGCGGATGTGACATCACGTAAAACCCAGCAATATGAGCTGATATCCGAGTAGTAGAGTAGCCAGTCAGAGCATGCGATTGCTCATGTGCAGTGAATGTGGAGAGAACAAACTGTAATATCCAGTTTCTATGCAATAAAAGATTACGGCTGGAACAATTTCCAAATTCATGCCAAAACAAATAATGCGTTGCCTGATTGTGCTTTTTTCTCAAGCTATTAAAATTGACTTACATTTCCTCATAGTGACCAGCTCTGTCAATTTCAGCTCCTTCTGTAAATTATTAAAATTGTTAACATTTATTGATTTGCAAGTGTAAGTTAAGTAAAAACATACTAATGCCCATCAGGGCTTCCAGGTTCTGGGGGGCCCGGCTGCAGCTCCTTGTCCCTGTACCGTATAGGTGGACCAACTGCAAAACTGAACAAGAATCAAAATGAATTGTTTCACACATCCACTCCAAAAACAAACATGGAAATTTGAATTTCCCCTGAAACTCAAAGTCGAGTACTCTCTCTCTCAACCTGAATGACCGGTTACATTACATTACATTTTTAATTATTGATGCATTTTATTTTAATGCATATTTCTCTCTCTCTCTCTCTCTCTCTCCCCCAAAGTGGCATTCGGGCCCCTTTATGCTTCAGTACACAGTCCCTGGTAACAATAACCATGGTAACAGACAGTACGGTCCTGATGCAGTGACAGGCTGCCAAACAGAGTCGAGCTTTTCAGTCACGCCTTCCAGTCACCCCTGGACTAAAATCTATTATAGCAGAACCGGATTCTCAAACAGGTTTATTCAGGGATTTCACGGTTTCACGTCCAGCTGCCCAAAGGATGCCTGCTCATTAGAGAAGGAACATTCCCCAGAAAACGCCCTGCTATGTGGAAAACAAAAATAGGTAGTCCGGCCTCCACATTTAAAATTTTTTTTTGTTTTTTTAAATCTAACTCAAGGACTTGCAGTCGGGCCAAAACATAGTTTGTTAATGCATGGAATCAGTTTTCTTTTCAAAGCTAGTGAAAAGAAAAATTTAACAAAATGCTTCAACTTTTGATTTTCTGACCTTCATGACAGAAGGCCAAATTCACAAATTTCAAAGCTCTGACTCATCTTTGTTAGTTGTATGCTTGTGTTGGTTGGACTGCCTTGTCCACACATGGACTTAAACATCGGCATGTTCTCGTTTATAAGTGTACAGTCAAGCCGGACAGTCTGCACACCCCTTTCACCTTTTCCACGTTTTATTACATTACAGACTTATTCTACAATAGACTAGGTTTATTTTTTTGCCTCAAACATCTACACACAATCACTAATAATTACAAAGTGAAAACAGGTTTTTAGAAAATATACAATTTTATTTTACTGACAAAAATAGGTATTTTAGGGTATACACAGGGGTTATAGCTTCAATG
>JAOANJ010000005.1:36586207-36598822 GCA_026413345.1 Ariopsis seemanni | reverse complement strand
TGTCGGCCGCTGGGCTCGAACCCAGGACCTTCTTGCTGTGAGGCGACAGTGCTAACCACTACACCACCATGCTGCCCATTATTATTATTAATATAATACTACTGTCTGTGTAGAGTTTCTGCATGTTCGCTTCATTTTCGTGGGCTTTCTCTGGGTTATCTGGTTTCCTCCCACTGTCCAAAAACATACAGGTAGGCTGACTGTTCTCATTAAATTGCCCCTATGTGTGAATGTGTGGCAGCCCTGCACTGGGCTGGCATCCCATCCAGGGTAAATTCTCCTACTTTGTGCCCAGTGTTACCTGGATAGACTACAAATTCAACACAACCTTGAGCAGGGGAAATCAGTTACTGAAAGTGAGTGAATTATTATTATTATTATTATTATTATTATTAGTAGTAGTAGTAGTAGTGGTGGTGGTGGTGGTACAGGGTGTCCCAAAAGTCTCCATACAAATGGGAAATGAACATCTGGTGTTATGCATGTAATTGCACTTTGAATGTGTTCATGGATGTGTTAAATGATCTTTGTGAAATCAGGTGTACCATTCCCTGGTACACCTGATTTCAATACGTTCTTCTTTTGTCATTCTTAAAGACTATCTGAAAAAAAAAATGATATAAACTAAATACGAAACACTTTGGAAGACAATTTGCTAACTAGTGTTGTTTTCTATAATGCATGGAGACTTTGGGGAGATTCTGTAGCATTAGCATTAACATTAGTATTAGTAGTACAAGTGGTATTATTATTATTATTATTATTATTATTATTATTATTATTATTATTAGGAATTGTTGTTGTTGCTTTTGTATTCTATAAAATTGGCCTACAATACATATATTCCTATATTTTTATTGATTATTCATTGTTTATTCATCCATTACCTCTATTGCATAGGCCTATCAGGGTCACTGTGGAGCCAGAGAAATACTGAGTATGACAATAAACTATACTATTAAAGGAAAATTAATAATTACTATAGTTGCTATAGAATTAGACTAGATTATATATTTCAAAAGAAAAACCTCGTTGCTCTCATTCCGTTATCTATAGCCTCTATCACCAGACACGTTCAGGTTTACAGTTTATCAAGCGCCATAGAGTTAATGAATGCTGATTTCTCAGGCTGAAATAAGCCACATAATGTATGTCAGCCGATTTGGCTGAATTAGTGAAGAGCTATAAAGACCGCAGGGTGGCGCTGCTCACCGACACGAGCGCTCTGTTTACTTACAGCGCATAACCTACATCACCCTCAGCTTTATTGTTTATAGACAAAATGGATGAATATGTGAGTGACATGTTTGTGCACTACTGCATATAAAATAATCATTGTGCCTGATTACGATAATAAAGATGATATTGGTGATGACTTGTGTTCAAGTGAAGCATAATTTTACTGTCTATAGAGAGCAGGATTTTCTTTGAGCTGTCCAAGGTGCTGAGCGCATGCGTTCAAACCCATCTCTGCTTTAGTGACCAACAATCTGGCTATAAATTATCACTAATTCTCTGTAGGGGGAAAAAAAAGTTAAACTACATAGAAAACTCATTATATATTGTTTCCCCTAAATTAACACGTGACTCAAATAATATTTGTCATTCCAATTCTCCTTACATGTGCACAGCAAATCAACTCCTGTTAATACCTCTTAATCTGATACAAATACACATTTATTTTCAAGATATAAACGTTGCTAACCAAGTTTTATTTCAACTTGGAATCTACCGTTTTTATGGCACATGTATATGCCACCCTGTATGATTAAAGTCTGCAAACAGAAGCCACTTGCTTTGAAGAGCTGAGAGCAAGTTCAATTCTTCCAGTGTAACACAATAATCGTAATCTTATATTATCACACCACATCAGAATATCCCTGACCTATAAAGAGTTTCCAAAATGCATAACAGCACAAAGTTAATTGTGAAATGATAGAATGAAGACCTCATTATCCAGTATCATAGATAAGGGTCCTAAACTGTATCTTTCCTTGTCACAGTTGTATCTTTTGTACCTTTAATACACATGTTTCACTTGGAAATATGGATATTGTGTACATTAAAAAAATAACATTTAAAGTACATAATTACTCAGCAATTACCATTTAGTATAAAAGGTAATGGTTCACTACACATACCTTTCTCAATAAAATATACATTTAAAATGGTACAAACGGTGTACTCTTGGAGGTACCACTCCAGTGACATGGAACGATACATTTTAGTACCTTTTTTTCTGAGCTTGTACGAAGCTTTTGGGAAAGATGAGCCCTGATCTATCATGTCCCTGAGTCTACAACACTCTTCAGTACATGTCCGAGAACTACATCTTGAGGTAAAAGCTAAATGTTTTAGTTTTATTATGTTAGATTTTACATATAAAAAATTATTAGTATCTCAGACTAATAATTTCCAAATGGAATAGGCCTCCTAAACAACTCGTCTTTTGGTAGGAGGCTTAATTATTGTCATGAAAATAGATCTGTGTCGCACAGGGTTATTGTTTTTCACATTAATATAAGACAAATCAAAAGTGACCAGTGTGAATTTATCTGTTTCTGAAATGTGGCCTAAATAGCTACAGCAACATTTCAGTTTTTCAGTGATGCTTTCCGGCTGCGTCTCAAGACATTTCTAGCACAATTGGGGTACAATTCATCAATCAAATCACTAAATATAATTTTAATAGATACAGTATTTCTGTTTGTTTATTAATTAATTTGTTTGTTTGTGAATATAGACTAATTTGTTGTGGAATTGTGACAGGGTTCAAATAAAGTAACAATTCAGTTCCATTGGAAATATAGCCTTTAAACCGACCTATTACTTTCATCCATGAAGCATAAGTAGACCAAATTAATACTATGCAATAGGTTACTAAATGAGCCTGTATATATAGACCGAGTTGAATAAACAGCTTGTTAGTGTACTAAACCTGCGCTTCTTAATTAGTTCAGGAATACAATCAGGAAGCACAAGACAAAACAGATTAATACATTTATTTGTTAATGACACAGAATCAAACCATAACACATGTATCGATATATTGTTTTGCACGACACTCACCAGTTCCGGTTTTAAATTAAATATTAATAACCCACTCTACATTATGTGCGTACTCTATTATGCAATTCCAATTTACAGTACAAGTGCCACATTATTTACACACAATCACAACAAGAATAAAAACGCAATCAAAGTGTGAACCTGTGTGGATAATGCGATGCTAATCCATTGTAAGAGTATCTTAAGAGTAAAATAATGGCATTGCATATACGGCATACGGCATAGTAGGCCTATATATAATACATTCCTATGTTATATTTCACCAATAACAATTAGCCATTTGGTACATTCTAGAATATGCACCTATAAATGACATTTCTGTAGGAAATCGATTCATTTAGCCTATTGTTCGCCTCTAACATGTTTTGTCTTTGTCACTTCACCACCTGGAGCAGCATTTGGCTGGAACATGCTGCTCCTCAGCAAAGATGTTCGGAACAGACTGTGCCATGTAGGACAAGCAGAAGCCTTAAAGGGAGACAGGCATAAACAACAAATGCGGCAATTTATACCCTACTGAATGATCTGTTGCCTTATCAAATGTACACAACAATGAGCAAGACTTTGGTTTTTCTTCTAGGATCTCCTCTTCAGAAATGCCACCGCGCAACGTCATCCTTTAACTGTAATCAGACGACATTCCCATAGACATGGTCTACTTTTACTCTTTATTAATGGCCAGAATTTTCTAAACTCTGACTTCAGAACCAGACTGACATATAAGTCAAAACACTGTTTTACTATAGGCAAAAACAAAAGCCTATTAACTGGTTGATTGCTGTACAAGAAGTTACTAAATGGCGTGTTTGTAAACAGGACTGTTACTGATGGACTCCATAGGTGGCGCACTCACACAGAGCAAGCTCAAACTTGTCACATTGCAACATAATGCTAATGTCGTTTGATTGTGCCTGTGCTATTGACTCCAACCTCCCATATTTCCCCAATATAATCACTGTACATTCTTTTGAACGAGGACATACATAAGATGACGTATTGACCAGTTCACAAATACTAGCTAGGCCTATTGACACAAACACTTCTGTTACGTGCGAAAACTAGCTTAAAACTAACGATTCATTGTCAAAGTAGGCTACTTGCGTCATTATGACCTATTGTCTTCTTCAGTCGGTTATGTGGATACATCAACTGCTATTTGCAAAGTGCACATTTAGTCATTTTTGCTAGACCTTAATTGCACAAAGGAGAAGACTGAGGCCTGCACTTGCGCAAAACGTTGCGCAAAATGAGCAAACCACAATAAAGGCCTGTTCGTTGTGAACGTGAGAGGAAAATCAGCCCTACTACAGACATTATTTAGATCTGATATCCTGGGATCATCTCATAATGCTGATGAGTGTACTGTCGTGCGCGTTAAAGCAAGTCAGCAGGGACAGAATGGAGGAAACACGATGCTCAGGAGGTTCTTCTCTTGGCATTCACCGCGTGCCTTAATTGTTTGGACATTAAATCAAGGTCCGCTGTGAACACGCAGAGCAAGAACCCGAACAAGCTTCCTGTTTAACGCCGACCACACAGAACAGAAGACAAGGCGCTCGAACTTCGCGCTCCGAGCACCCCCTCTAGCAGAGCGCTTTCCGTGGATTTGGATGGACATCAGAGTGCACTGTTTCGTCCCCTCCCCTAAAATCACCCCCTCCTCTCTCTCTCTCTCTCTCTCTCTCTCTCTTAACTTTAGTATGAATGCATGCGCAGCAGTGACGCAAACCAACTAGGGCATCAAGTGCCCATTACAACCACATATGCTGCAACATTCAAAAACAAAGATGGAGTGAAATATCACGACACATTTCAGTCCACTCCACGCAGGCAGGGGTATTTCAGTGAAGCGCATAGACAAGGTCACAGATTGAAAGATAAGAATAAAACAAGTCGCTGGATACAGAAGAGATTTTCTCTTGGGCTCAGCATTGCGATGCTCCGTGGTATCAAAACAGTTTGTGTTCTCTGTGTCCAAGGTTTTCTCAAAATACCGATGCTGTTCCTTTGTTCATAATAACAAAAAAGAAGGGGAAAAGGAAGAAGAAGAAGAAGAAGCAGCAGCACATGGTGTCATTTGGAAAATGTGCTACAGTACCGGGAAAGAATACGAAGGCTTGTCCAAGTCTCTCCGCTTGCCTATGCACATGCGCCCTCCTGCTCGGTCTACAGGCACAGTACCGTTCCTCTTCACTGCTGCCCAGTTTACTCGTGCGCGCGTTCCTGCAAATAAAACGCGCATCAAAACAAAACGTGAAAACAACAACAATGATAATAATAACCTCGCGCAGCGCGTCGACGGCTATATTTTGACTGCTATGTTCTTGCTATGCCCTGTGTCTTGTCGATGATCATGATTTGCTCTTTTCCTTCCATGGAGCTCAGGTCTTCTTTCGAGGCATCCTCGGTTAAATTCATCCTTGCACTGGAGCGCTCCGCCGAGACCCCCACCAGCTCCAGCACCAGCACTGGGCCGCGTCCTTTCCAATCCATCCCTTTTTAATCTCGCCCGTCCTCGGCAAAGGTTTTTTTCCCCCCTTCAGCCCTAGGTGGGTGTTTCTCTCTCTCTCTCTCTCTCTGATCCAGTCTCGCGGATTAGAGCTTCTCTCTTCCCGGCCCAGACACGCGCAGCCTTCTGCTGATTGGGCTCAACGCAAAAGGATTACATGGGGACGTGATGACGTCACGCACCGGGCCGCGTTCTCCCCAGTTAGCCAAAGCCTCATCAGCGACGTGTCCTTGAGAAAGACGTTCTGCAGATAGGAGCTCGACATATATGAAGTGTACAAGATCACTGTATTGTTCAATACACACACATTTAAAAACTCTCTCTCTCTCTCTCTCTCTCTCTCTCACACACACACACACACACACACACACACACACACACACTGTGTGTGTGTGTGTGTGTGTGTGTTAAACAAAAACAACGAAAAAACACAGGCCATGTGTTGTCATTTTAGCTTTTTGGGGATGATTTGACTTTGAGTAATTAGAACAGACCTTTAGACCTGAGGTATTGCGAGATTGCAGGAAATAGGTTACCTTGTACGTAAATAGAGCAGTAAGTGAGCGGCCTCTGCGTCTTTTCACCCTTCATTTAGGATTAAGATGCTTTAAAGAACTCCAATAAACAAGCCAAACACAGTGTTGTCCCAAATACTCTTATATAACCCTCCTCTCTGTGGAAGGTGTGCTGTTGTTGTTGGTGGTGGTGGTTTTTTTCCATTCGAAATGGCTGTACTGGGGGGAAAAAACTGAGAAAAAGGCTCATCTTCGTCCATTGTCACATCATGGGAAATTAGTGCACATCTGGGGCTCCATCCTGATGTTTATATTTTATTTGTTGTTTTATTGTATTTGCATTTATGTCCTATTTTATTTCATTTGAAATTTCTGGAACATGTTTGGTGGTTCGACTGTAACAAGCTGCTAGACTTGCTGGGAGAATTAATAGGTGATTTTTATTGTTAGTAAATAGTTGGACGTAGTGAGGAACCAATGCATTTATCATGTTGCATTTCTGTTGCAGCTGTAATGTTGCAATTTTGAAATATTTTATTTCTGAGATATTGATCTAATGCATTATTTGATGTAACAAGTTTTTTTTCCCTCAATATGTATAAATGCAGCCCTTACAGTATTGCATATACATATACTGGCAAAATCGGTGCCAATATTTTATTATTATTATTATTATTATTATTATTATTATTATTATTATTATTATTATTATTATATTTAAAGTGTTTTCCACCCGAGGCTAATCTATCTTATAATCTTATATCCTAATTTATTATTTAAAAAAATTTTTTTTTTGAAATCGTCTCCTGAAACACATTTGTTTATGTTGTTACTGGTTCCCTTTTCCTTCTTCTATGGCTTCTGTCTTGTGTGTTTGTGACAAGTGCAGTTTCTTTTTTCTCACCTGACAATTTGTTTATCTCCATTGTTATTATGAGCAACTTCATGCTCAGTATGTCTAACATTAAAATGTTTATAAAACCCCATTATGCCAGAATGATTTCGAATCCAAGTGGCATCGTGTCCATCGCTGGCCCGGAAGTGAATGACTGTTTTCAAAAGATTTTTTTTTTTTTTTTAAATTGCCACCTGCATTTAAAGGAACAAAAGGCTCCACTGATAATCATCCAGAATATTTATTAAATATCCGATTTAATATACTTCCACATTAGTAAAGATAGTTACAGCACTATTCGCTTTGCATTTATTTTTCTTTTTTCCCCCCCTCCTTCTTTTTTAAATATAGCCTACAGTCTAGATGGAGCACTTGTATCCCACAGTGAAGCCCATAACCTAATTAAAAGCAAAACGAACATTATTAAAGTAAATATGATATAATATGAAGTAAATATGCTAATTATTATTCTGTTTGAGTCAACACACAGGTCTATTCCAACAAGAATGCGCTGCTTTTCTTACTCCGTGATTCTTGTAAAATATCTTCACACACGAATCCTGGAGCTCGGCAGATGATCCTCTGGGAAAACGTCCTTCAGTGCTGTGGGTCCCAAAAGTAGCTGACAGCCATCAGTTGTCCCAAAACACAGAGGAAAACACAGAGGAAATATGGCGGAAACATTGGCAAAGAGAACTGAAAGAGAAAAAGTAGCAAAATCACATACAGGCAGTGTTTTTTTTTCTCCCAGCTCGGTTTCTGGGCAGTGCGGCCTCTCGGTCTTAACCAGCGCGAAGGAGGAGCTGTCCCGCTGCATTACAATGACATTCACTCCCCCATTCATTCTGGCGCTGTCTAACGGTCTTTGGACAGCAAATCCACCCCATCGGGGGGTCGCAGCCCTCTCATTACGCCCCCGATCCCAACACACACTCATTACAATAGGGCCAACAAAAGGCGTGGAGAGTGGAGAGTGGGGCCCCAGCGCTGCGTGGCCCGCTTAACTCGGGTGAGGGGGAAAAAAGCGCTTCTTGGTGTTGGGAGTTTGGAGCAGCAGGCTCTCAGACAGCTTTGCTACCTGACACATTCATCTGTGGATGTGTAAAATTTCCTATAAACATTGGAGCCATGTATGGCTCCGCTTGAATTAGTGCTCCTCCTGGACCTGACTCGTGGGCTGTGTGCATAAAGTTACTCCCCGAGTTAAAGGACCGGAATGCACATTTGAAAATGGCGAAAATTTGTCTCTTTTAAATGGACCCATGGACTTTGGAAACTATGCTGCAGACTACACCTCCTCTCAGCTAGCATATTAGAAAATCATCCTTGCATAGTCTCTCTCTCTCTCTCTCTCTCTCTCTGATCGAAGGACTGCTTCAGAGGCCTAAACATAAACATGTATAACTGCGACACGGAAAGAAGTAGGCTAATTAACAGCGAGATTAATTAGGGATATTCTTCCCCTGGTGCTCACAGAACTGAAATCATATGCAGCCTTATATATAGGGTATGGCATGTGCATGGAGGCCGGATTCAATCGTCACCCTAGTCTCGGAAAAACTAAGCACAACACAGCATGTCACTAGCAGGTCATATCTCAAACACGAAAAAAAAATATCCCCATAAATTGATTAATTTCCTTAAAAAATTAAATTATATTTACTGAAGAAAAAATAAAATGTATCCATAAAGGCGATATAATAATATTTTCCAATGCATTCAAATTTATTACAATTTTTTTATTGCCATTGTATTCATTTTGCCAAGAAAATTATTTCCGTTAATTAACATTAAATACTGTATACTCACAAAGGCATGATGCTGGGAAAGCAGGTGGAGCTTCTGCGCATGCTCTGTAATTTGGCCTATGACTAAAAGATGTCTGTGTGTCGGGTTAATGGTCTCACCACCGGGAGCAGGAGGCGAGAGAGGCCATCAGCGTTGCCATGTAATTCTGACTTACGGTACTTGATGTCATAATCATGCCCTGACAACAGTAGAGTCCATCTTTGCATTCTGCTTGCAGCCATTGGCGGAATGCCTGTGTGTGGTCCCAGTAAGGCTGTCAAGGGCTTATGATCTGTTATGAGTGTAAATCTTCTTCCGAACAAATACTGATGGAATTTCCTTATTCCAAACATGATACTCAGAGTCTCCCGCTCAATCTGTGCATAATTAGATTCAGCTTTATTGAGTGTCCTGGATGCGAATGCAGTGGGCTTATCTGTGCCATTAGGCATTATGTGTGACACTACTGTGCCAACCCCATGGGGGATGCATCACATGCTAATTGAAGTGGCAGTGATGGATCAAAGTGGGTGAGCACATCAGAATTTAGCAGAGCATCTTTTGATCTGGTGAAAGCCATCTGACATGCCTCTGACCACTCCCATTTCTTTCCCTGAATCAACAATTTGTGTAGTGGTTTCAAAAGGGTAGAGAGATTCGGAATAAACCGGCCATAGTAATTAAGGAGCCCTAAATATGAACGCAGCTGATTCACATTTTGCGGAGCTGGGGCATCCACAATAGCCCTAGTCTTAGAGGGGGCCTTATGTAGTCCAGCGGCATCAATCACATGTCCTAGATATTCAATGGAGGGCTGGAAAAACTCACACTTTTCCTTACAAACTTTCAGCCCATACTCTTTCAGCCTCTGTAGAGTCACGTCCAGGTTGTGGAGATGGTCAGCTTCATTCTGACCTGTAATTAAAATGTCATCCAGGTAGCACTGGACCCCTGGTAGCCCTGCTAAAATTTGATCCATGGCCTTTTGGAACAAGGCGGGGGCTGATGTAATTCCAAAGGCTAAGCGGCAATAGCAAAAAAGCCCTTTATGTGTGCTAATTGTCAGGAGCTCTTTGGACTCTTAGTTTACAAGCATTTGCAGATAAGCCTGATTTAAGTCAATTTTGCTGAATTGTTTGCCATTGGATAGACTGGCAAATAAGTCATCGATGAGGGGAAGTGGGTAGTGTTCATTTTGCAAAGCAGGGTTAACAGTCACCTTAAAGTCACCGCATAGCCGTAGTGACCCATTCTTTTTCAGGACGGGCACAATGGGGGTGGCCCAGTCACTGACACCCACTGGTTCAAGCACCCCACTATTCACCAGATTATCTAGCTCCTTCTCCACTTTTGGTCGCAGCACGTATGGGACAGGTCGAGCCTTAATAAATCGTGGGCTACTCCCGGGTTTCAGACTCAGTTTTGCAGTAATACCCCTCATGTTACCCAGCCCATCTGAGAAAAGTTCACTGTGTTTCTTTAAGATAGCCTGTAAGGCTGACTCTCCTTGGCTTAACATGCGGACAGCGGGCCAATCGATTCGTATTTTATCCATCCATGATCGGCCTAGCAGGGCTGGGTAATCACCCTGAACAACATATAAGGGCAATTTCAAACATTGCCCATTCAGCTCCACTTTGACCTTGACCAGGCCCTTGACAGCCACTGTTTCCCCTGTGTAAGTCTTTAGCACCACCCGTGCTGGTTGTACAGGCAAGTGGTGCAAGTGTTCTTGATACACAGTGTCTGACACAAGTGACACCACCGCCCCTGTGTCAATCTCCATCCGTACTGGTTTACCCTCCAGTAGGGGTGTTGTCCAATAGCTATTTGACCCGCCTGCCATCGACAGGATGTGCACCGGCATTTCATCATCCGTGGAGTCACTGCCACTTACTTCTTTCTCCACCACATGCACCGTTTCCTTGTACTAGACGGGTTTCTTCCATCTCTCTGTATTCCTCTGCAAAGGCTGTGCCCCCTTTTTCTTGCTATGGCAGGCCCTTCCGATGTGACCCTTTTTCCCGCAGGCATGACACTCCAATTCCTTACACCAGCACTCTGAAGCTAGATGGCCTTGTTTGCCACAGCGAGGGCATGGTCTTGTTGTTGAACTATCACTTGCACTAGCTATCTTCAGCACCTTCGCTGTAGCTGCGCTCAACTGTTGTGCCTCCCTGGCAGCCATTTCCATTGACACACTAATTTCAATTGTCCTCTTCAGAGTTAAGTTGCTTTCTGTTAACAATTTCCTCTGTGTAGCCTCATTACGGAGGCCACAAACCAAACGATCACGTATTGCATCGTTCAGTGAATCATCTTTGAATTCACAGTGTTCAGCTAGCTTTCTGAGTGCAGCCACAAACATTGTAACAGTCTCTCCCTCCTCTTGATTTCTTTTATAAAATTGGAACCGTTCAGCAATCAGTAAGGGCTTGGGTGAGAAATGCGCAGTTAGAATTTTAACAATTTCATCATACGCGAACTCCCCTGGCTTCTTAGGCTGTGCTAATTCCCGGAACAAAGTAAAAGTCTTTGCACCCATTACCGTCAGGAACGTCGCCACTTTTTTTTCCATCACTGATGCCGTTCGCCGCCAGGAAGAATTCAAAACGTTCTGTGTAAGAGCTCCATTGCTCCACGATGTCATCAAATGGTCCCAAGTTTCCCAAAACACCTGTCATTTTGGTAGTGTCTTTGCTGCGCAGCTCGTCAGCCAAGCTCTCCTGATCTGTGCTTCCCGCGCTGTCTTCTTCCGATTCACCACTCATCCATCGCTGAACTACCAAACGGGGTGATTAACTTGCCAAAAAAAAAACTATTTACAACACTTTTCCGATTGCCGAATGATCCGTGAGGTCAGACGCATCCTTGTCACCAGTTTGTCATGTATTAATCTTCATTTAGTTGAAGAGACAAGCCACACACGCGAACTGTAGTTCCAACAACTTTACTTGAGATTCAATCAGGCGTGTACAAGCAATATCAGCCAATAGGGGACGGGGGATTACGGTGGCCCAACAGGGCCAAACTAGGGCAAAGCTCAATACCCAACACTATACACTCCCTTCATACTCTCACTGCTCTCCTTACACACTCTATACACTCCCTTCATACTCTCACTGCTCTCCTTACACACTCTATACACTCCCTTCATACTCTCAGTGCTTTCTCTATACACACACACACACACACACACACATGATGCAATAATTATTGGCTTAGGCTTCTTTCTGAACACAGAGGCCCATCTGAATACGTGCAGACAAGGATGATGTCATTCTGAACAAATCTGTTTCATCATGGCTACGATTCCAAATGGGGGAAATCAAAACCACGGACAAACCGTTACACACACTTGATACCTATACATATTGTACAGCGGTACAATTGCATGCATTGCCTTGGAACAGAGTGCACATACATGCGTGCGCGCGCACACACACACACACTGCTTCTATAAAAAAAAAAAAAAAAAGCTTGTATGTTTTCCATGTTTGTGCTTCGTGCTGTTTGTGTTCTACAGATTAGAATTTTCTCTAATCCTCTGTACAACCAAAACCACTATTTAGCTGAGCACCACTAGTTGCCTGTTACCATAGAAACCCTTAAAGCTGCTCTCTGGTGTTTTCCATTGCACAGGAAATGGGGAGAAAGGAACTCCAAACTGTGAACTTACCCACAAAATATCATCAACAGCAAATGTTGTTAAAGGAGAACTGAAGGCAAATTTTTTATTCTCAAAATTCTATTTATCTCATATTATTAAATACAGGAATGCATTTTTGATCGCTATTTTGTCACTGCTATAGCAAGTTATGAGTGTTTGAAATATGCTC
>JAOANJ010000005.1:35657947-35674640 GCA_026413345.1 Ariopsis seemanni | reverse complement strand
CTGAAACTCCTAAACCCTTCATCCAATTTTAATGTGGATACCCTCAAATGAAAGCTGAACGTCTGGACTTTGTCCATCATATAACTATAACTTGAATATGTTTCAGTAAACAGGTAAAAAAAAAAAATTTGGGTCAGTGTCCAAATATATATGGACCTAACTGTATTACCATGAACTGGCAGCTTGTTGTATAGTGCTTAATTTTTTCTCCATAGCTGCATATTTATGTTCATTAACAGTCGAACCAATTCTGAAAGTAAATGATGATAAAAAGATGCTCTACTCCATTCAAAGCAAAACTAATGGTGGGTTGAAAAGTTTGCAGCTCTGAATCGAGATATTTTCTCTTTCCAGGTCAGGAAGATTACGATCGGTTGCGACCCCTGAGCTATCCCCAAACGGATGTCTTCTTAGTTTGTTTCTCTGTAGTTTCACCATCATCTTTTGAAAACATCAAGGAAAAAGTATGTTTCCTTCCAGCAAAAATGAAACTGTCATGTTTTCAACATATTTAGCTTTGGATTAATAAAGTTGGCATTTTAAACATTTCTTTCTCTCCCCTTGCATGCAGTGGGTGCCTGAGATTACCCATCACTGTCCAAAGACCCCATTCCTGTTGGTTGGAACTCAGATTGACTTACGAGACGATCCCTCAACCACTGAGAAGCTTGCCAAGAACAAGCAGAAGCCAATCACTCCAGAGACAGCGGAGAAACTCGCTAGGGATTTAAAAGCAGTGAAATACGTGGAATGTTCAGCTTTAACACAAGTGAGTTCACTTGAAAACTGACAAGCTGTTTTTTTTGTGTTTGTTTTAAACGGATGCAGCACATGTTGTGCAGGAAGAGTACTCTGGTGGATAGATATTACTTTGTGCAGTTGTTGTGGCAGGTTAAAAATCTCAAAACAAGCTGTCCGGTTTTAGTGAACCAGTGCTTCTGGAGAAAAACCAAAGCAAGTCTAATAAGCATCACACTCAGTAGCGTACACACAGCATTTTATGTTTCATCTTTGGTTTCTCTCCTGTAGCTTTGAAAATGAATTTTTGAGTGTGTAATAAGGAGTGTGTTTAAAAACATATTCCACTATTTTTCACAGAAGCTGCGAGGTGTTTATCAGTCAGTCTTGGCTGGAGTTAGTTCTTTTCCACTGTTCAACCCTAAAACTGACGCACCGTTCAGAATCGGATATGGGGAGAAAAATTCTTCTGTATGATGATTTAATTTCGGTGATGTACGCTAAGAACTTTTATAACTATAAATACGCTCATTAAACTCAGTAAGTCTGTCTCTTTGTGCTAGAGGCCTCACAGCAAATATCTCCCTGTAGGTGGTGCTGCTGCCGTGGTTAAAAAAAATAATCATTATGGCTGCAAAGGATGGGCGATCTGATTCTCAGACATTTCAATGATGCATACTATGCATCATGAGAGAGGTTTGCTACCAAACTGACAGCAATGTAATACTTTTTTATTCAGCATAAGGAGAGAGAGAAATCTCTTTAAAAAAAAAATGAACAGTTCAAAGATTAAGGGCAAAATTAACATTGCATCAGCTGCTTCTTGTCAGTTTGTAATAATTTAAATAAATAAACAGGGTTCTCCAGAAAGTCTGAAGTAGCCGGCTTAAAATAAATAAATAGTCAGGTGGCTCTGGAATTTGTGGCAGTGAAGCCAAAGGTGTGCTAATGCTAGGGGGGTTATGCTACCAGAAAATTTTTAAATTTACATGCCTTTTGGTGCATTCTCAGCTAATAAATTACTAACCATTTTCCTTGTTAAATACTTGCAAAATGTCTATGAACTTTGCCTCCAGCTGTATGTGGGCTTGGCTTTCTCAGTTACCCACTGTAGTACGCCGCGGTGGCTCAGCCAATCAACAAATATGGTGTTGCTTCCGGTCATGCTAGACCTGAATTTCGTGGTGGAATAATTGGATTTGCAGCAAATTATGGGCAGCAGAGATGATGATATATAAATCACTTGAACATTGAAAGGCAAGTGGGTTTTTTCCTCCTTTCTGGGGTCGAGTAGCTGGTGCAGACCGTCTGTGTAGGTGGAGAAAACTGCTGGTTACCGGCGCTTGTGGACATCTCTGAATAAATAAAGAGATCATGAAAACGATATCCTATTGCCCAGCCCTAATGCAAGCTTTTATTCAGATTTCTTTTTTTCAGTTCTTGTGGTAGCAAGTTCATTGTCTAATCAATTCATTTCCTCTGCTTTATTTGTAGAAAGGGCTGAAGAATGTGTTCGATGAAGCCATACTTGCTGCGCTGGAGCCTCCAGAGCCCAAGAAAAAGCCTAAATGTGTTCTTTTATGAGTTGAACCTTGCCAATCGGTCCTTTCAGGCACAAACCGTCTGTGATTATTATCCATCTACATCAGTTGTGGTTCACATTGAGGAAAGGACTAACTGGAGCAACTGTAATGTTTTTTTCTTGTTTTGCCTTGAATGATGCCATCTGAATTAACCAAGATGAATAGAATAAGTGTAAGGTAAGAGTAAGAAAATTTGTCACAAAGGTTATCTTAATTTGTATTCTATTTCATTAGTATATTCTCAAATGGAATTAATAAGACCCCCTTAAGGCTACCGAAGAGTTTTAAATTATTTATTCATATTAACCTGTTTAGCATCACTGAAATAGTTATCAGAGAAACTTGAATTTTAACTGTTAAAATGGTGTTATTTTTTACAAATTCAGAAGTCATTTATCTCTAAAATTTTAGGCTTTCGTAGGTCTCCAGAAAAACAGTATTATTGTAGGATTACATTTAACGGCTTGGCGGATTTATCCTGAACTGTTGGCTGCGCTGCACTTCTAACTGCTTGAGCCTGAAAGTGACGCAGTAGGTTAAAGAATGCAATCGACTGGTGAGCCACAGCTCCTTTTGTTTCTAAAATGCTTTCGCTTTCAACAGCAAAGCCAAGTTAAATTATTTAAGCCACTGTTTGCTCTCCCCCCAAAATATGTAAATAGTCACCTGTGATCCACAAAGCAAGACCTTCATTCCAATGTTCCTTTCCAGCAGAATATCAAGATAAGTGGGATGCTGACAACTATATTTCGAGCCAGTGCTGAATAGGTTGTTTTTTCACCTTGTATATTTATTTTAAATCACTTGAGTTTAATAACAAGCAGTAGTAATTGTCCCATGATCAGATTAAATGTTTCAAATTAAGAGTTGATCATAATTGTGCGTGAAGGTGGTCTTTTGCCATTCACATACACTCTAGGGTTTTTGTTTTTAAATATATTTTTATATGCAATGTTTCATTACAGAAAATTATCACGTGTGAATTACCTCAAAATAAATACTTCCAATGTTTAACAACCTGCTTGTTTGAAGCAAACCTTACTCTACCAAATGTCACTTTCTAACCAGGGTTTGTGGCTTTTTTTTTTTTTTTTTAAATTAACGTTCTCATTGTGACCCCACTGTAAATGGTTTTATTAACGTTTCCAACTTAAAAACATGCACGCGTAAGACAACTAGTACACTTCATGTAACTACATGCACACTCTTTTTGGAGGTTCCACATTTTCTTGCGCTGAAAGTGCTTCTCTCCTTGGTGCCATTTTATTGCTTCTGTCTTCAAGAATCTTCTGTTCTGCTTCCATCTGTCCCTACAAATAGTACAGAAAAGTTACTCACCATTAAATGGACAAAATTAAGGTCACCGACAGCACTCTGTTCAGCAAACGACGGATTTTAAAAGGATAACTTGTCTAAAACGTTATTCTCTTGGTGGAATATAGGGACTTTAGGATTGGACCACTGCCTTAGGTTTAAAGTGAGACGGCCTTTTGATTTCATAAAATCGGTGAAATTTAGTTCCCTCTGAAAAGTCATTGTGATGTTTATTTCTGCAATATCTCACAAAATATCAGGCTGTTCTGTGGCTGGGAAGTTATTTAATTTGAGGGGATTCCTGAGCAAATGTGCATGAAATCACTTGCTTCGCACGTCGTGTGTGCAGGTTTACTTTGACCGTACACCGACAGCTACATCATTGTCGTTAAACGAACAGCCGATCACACCGAGGTGCTTGCTGACCGCCGATATTTTAGTTTGGTCTTGCATTTCTTTTCCTTCGCAACAACATCGTCTTCTCGCTTCCTGTTACTATAATCAGTCTCACAGCCTCCATTTTTCTCTCCTGTTTCAAAATTTGTATCCCACAATGCCTTGTGCAAAACAGGGAAAGCCCACCACGTGATGCATGACATAGTATCTTGAATTGGGTCATGTTGACGCAGTGGAGAATTTAGGGTGACATGGCTCTAAATTCATCAGTCATTCTATTTTTAAAAAAATAAAAATTGGAAGTCTGTGATTCAAACTCAGTAGATTTCAGTCCACTAAAGCAAAATAATTGCGTGTCGAATGTTGTTTTTTTTTTTCCTTTACACTTAAAATCTGAAAGGCAGTCTACCTTTTAAAAACACACACGGAAATGTCTTAAATTAGAATTATTTCTCTTGATGGTGTAAGGCAGCGTCTTTTAGTCAGAGGAGTGGATTTAAAAAGTACAACTGTCCACTCTTCTTGATGTAATCCTGCATCAGTGGCCCTTTGGAAGTTTCTGGCAATGCTTTGGACAGCCAGTAGCCATAAATGGAAAGATTAAGTGACAATGCCACTTAAAATATTAAGAATTCTAGCTAGATTATATTTTTGCCCAAAAACTGAATGTAAAATACAGTAGCCAAATAGTTTAAGTCTGTGTTCAGGTTTCAGCTCACTGCATCTGTATACAAGATAAACACTCGCATTAGCATAAATGTGTTAAAGAATGAACGATATGCATCAGACGTGTATTAAAAGTGGAGGTTAATTGTGCATCAGTTTTACTCCGAGCAAATCAGATGAACAGATCTCATTTGCACTGCCCATCCTAATATGGGCAATAAACCTAAGTATATTTAAAAAAAAAAAAAAAACTAACCTTGTTCTTTTGTGTTGCATATTTCACTGTCCATCTTTGTGCCTTCTCAAAATAAACTGCTTTGTTGTATTTATATTCTGAGGACTGAAGGAAATACATTTGAGAGAAAAAAAAATGCAAGGAGGGAAACAAGTGGGTTAGAAGCAGAAAGTAAAAAAAAAAAAAAAAGCCTCACAATATCTGCCATTAATGGGTCGTCTGGGTTTGGTTCTGCCATGAGAAGCTGCACTGAGCTCAGCACTGTGGAGATGTTCAGTGAGGGCCTCCATGCTCCCTACGAAAAGATTTTATTTTTAACGTTTTCACAATCCTGCATTTGCATATTGAAAGTTTGTGAAATCGTTTATGGAATCAACGTACTTTTTGAATTTCTCATTCAAATTTTGAGGAATAAATCTTATTGCTCAACATTAAGCCTGTTCAATTTCATATGCCTCGACTACATAGTTTCTAGGATATTTACATCTCAAATATCAATTTTTTATTTTTAAACACCCTGTATTTCAGAAAGTGCTGCATCATAACATCTCAAATGTAGCTTTGTAAGAATCTCTGGAAAGACCGACTAACACGAGATCAATTTCTAACAAAAAATTGTCAGAGGTCATGATTCGTCCAAGGATTTTCAAAGTGAGGCTTTTTTTTTTTTAATTACTTACTTTGGGTGGTAATTTCAGCACATCAAGACAAATACGACCTGCGTTATCAATATTGGGGTGATAGATGGGCGTCAGGAAGCGCATTTTGGGAGGTTCAAATGGATACCTTTGAACAATAAGGTGAACAACACTGAGCAGTCAGTACGCTGAAAGGAGACTTTCATTTTGTGACTACAAAGTGAAGATCACAAACACACTTGTATTTAAAAGGCCTCACCTGTCAGGGATCTTTATTTCCAGTGTGAACAGCCCACCTTCATATGGAGTGTTGGCACCTCCAACAATTTCTGCAAAAACAGTGAGGATTTCATGAAATCAGCAGTAGCACCACTGCTCAGTCGAATATTACAGCAATCATAAAAATGAAAGTGAACTAGATTGTACTTCATGTCATGTGCATTGCACTTGAACTTGCAACCCTCTTGCTACGGTTTCTTGGATTCACATCTGTCCCCTTTGTGTTTTCTTCTGCTTTGGATGCATGTTGACCAAATTTAACCTAAAAAATGTTCATTACTGCGCACACATGAGAACGTGACTACAGTGTACTTAGGCGATCAAAGTTGCAGTGTAATATCCTCTTACAGAAATAAAAACAATCACACTGGGGAAAAAACAACTAAAATTCAGAGAGAGAGATGGTAATGCTCTTCATTTGTGACAAAGACAACGAGCCATGCTGAAGTGTGAGAACGCAACTCCTAAATCCTGTTGTGACCTACAAGTATTTTAGTCAAACTCAAACTTATCACCGTTTAATAGGAATCCCGTGTTGTAGAAACAGGAAAGAAATAAAAAAGCCATGAAAAACCTGTTACTTTATATTGATGGACAGCAATGCATCCTGGAAAACTTAAAGGCCTTCTCTAATTACAACCACACCCACAAATGCTGGCTTTGGGCGGTGATTGAACAGTGACTGCATTTCAGTGTGGCACAACTGCATCTTACTAGAAAATAGAATGCAATGCTGTGGGGAATTGAAATCGAAAACCGCTATTCTGCTTCTTGTTTTTAAAACGACATTACGGCAATACAATGAAGGATTTGCTTGTCCTCATGCCTTAAATAAAATACCATCTGTGTACTGGATTTAAACCCCCCCAGGGTCATTGCTTTTCTGTCCAGCACAGAATCTTCTCCACGCCCATCATGACACGAGTTATTTTATGAGGCAAACCAAACCTACCAACTGTACACAATGTCTATACAATCACTGACTCAACCCTCTGCTCCATGTCAGTGGAAGCCAAGAAGATCACCAACAAGAGATCTCACAGCACTGTCTGGTGTGGTTTTTATTTTTTTTAAATGCCCCATTTCCACTGCTGGGTTGAGAAACCAAATGCCAACAAAAGAAAATCCCCACGAAATAGCAGCACAATGGCAACACTGACTACTGATGGGTCAAGAGCAATTAAACATTATGCAAAGACGATGGGCTATAGACCATCTTTACATCTACAATCAGACCGAGATTATAATTAGGGTGAGGTGGGGCTGAAAATCCTAGAGCCTGAGCTCAGAGAGGGACCCTGGCTGGCTGTCATTCATGTCAGTTGCATGACCAAAAGTAAAGAGTAGCCTAGTCATCACTTTCAGTATGTGTAATAACATAACTGATAGCTATCTACACTATACACTCACCGGCCACTTTATTAGAAACCCCCATACACCTGTTTCATGCGGTTCTCTAATCAGCCGATCCCTTGACAGCAGCACAATGCATAAAATCATGCAGATACAAATCAAGAGTTTCAGTTAGTTAATGTTCACTTCAAACATCAGAACGGGGAAAATTTAACTCCGTGACTTTCACCGTGGCATGGGTGTTGGTTTGAGTATTTCAGAAACTTCACACACACACACACACACACACACACCAGTCTCTAGAGGTTACACAAAAGCACTGAGTGAGCGATAGTTCTGTGGGTGGAAACAAATGCCTTGTTGATCAGAGAGGTCAGAGGAAAATGGCCAGATTGGTTTGAGCTGCCAGTTAGGATATAGTAACTCATAGCAACTGTTTACAACCGTGGTGAGCAGAAAAGCATCTCAGCATGCAACAGCAGAAGACCACATTGGGTTCCACTCCTGTAGCCAAGAACAGGAATCTTAGAATCAAGAACAAGTTCCTATTAAGGCAGCCGGGAGTGTATTTGATCACTTGATTTGCTAAAATATTGAATTCGATGAAGACTAATGAATAATATAGACAGTCTGCTGCCTGGATTCCCACGTAGTCTTAAAGCAGTTGCCTGTGCTGCATGATTCCGCTGCAATGATGTCTTCCCAAATTACTCCCCGTTTTCCAGGATCCATCTGACCCCGACCAGTGGAAAGCAATTACTGGAGATAACTCAATGAAATAACATTACACTTAACCATTTTAATAGCAAATACATCAGCAAGCTGGTGTAAAATATCTGTGAATTGGTCTTATCCAAAAATTAGCCTCTTATTCATAACCTCACTTCACTTCATCCACAGTTTGGCTTCACTTTAGCACTTCAATACGTTTCTTTTTCACATTATTAACCGTATGAATAGTACTGCCAGTACATTCAGATAATGTTATTGGCATTTCTGGTATTACCCAAGACTGTTATCAGCCTCACAAATGAGTAAGAGCTATATGATATACCAGAGGGAAGTTCAGCCTCAGAGCTGTGTGTTACTGTATGTAATGCAGAAAACAGACTGAAACAGGTTTGTTTTCTTTCTTTTTTTTGTATTGATATAGATTTTCAATCCAGTGAGCCATCGTTAATCTTACTCTTTAAGCTAAATATCAGAGAGAGCGAAGTTTGTCTCAATCTGAGAAATACTGAGCCATCAGTCACTCAGACGTTTCGGCCTCTTGTGGTTGCGGTCCTTTCCTCTCTGGCCTCCGTGTAAGCTGATACTCGCAACACAATTATAAAGAGAGCAAGAAGTCCGGGTTGTGTATCGGAAAGAAGACCCACCCACGGCCATCCCTGAACTAGAATTTTCATTAAAGTGTCACCCAGGAGGCAAACTTTCTGTAAACTAATCTCTGTTAACTTAATAACATTACAGGCACTGATAAAAATATATATATATAATTAGAACTTTATTGATTTCATTTTCACCATGAAAATGATTCTGCTTCTGCCGGGACGAGTCAGTCGAAGTCGAGTCCAGTCAAGTCCAGTCAATTCTCTCATAGCCCAGAGTTTGTCCTTGAGCTGACTCGCTGTGACAGAGTCGGGTATAACTTCCTGTCAGACCGAAGGCCTGACAGGAAAAGGAGGGGGCATGAGGGCTAGTGCTGTCAGAGCTAATCATAGCTAATGCTAGGCTTTGCATCATGATGCTCATCAGCACTAACTATAGCTCACACCTTGTTTGACTCATGGTTATGCTGTAGTAACATCCTTCAACTCTTTAGCCTGCTGTTGTCGCTACATAATAAGACTGATAATAGTCATCAGCAGGGGCGTGTGTTCATGCTACTGTTACACAGCACACAGGAGTTGATTAGAAGATGCTTGTAAATCAATGTCTGTTGTCAGTGTCTGCTCATATACCAGTGTCCAGTGTGGATATTTATTTATTTTTTAAATATCAGCTTGAGTTTGAGGTATTTAGTGCCTAAAAGGATGTGTTTGTAAGTGCAAAGTTCAAATTAGGGTTAACAAAATGGACAAAATATTGTGTATTGTGATAACTGTACGCTATTCCTTATCAGGCTATGCCTTACAATATATATGAAACAAATATGCTGCATGACAACCAGGGTGGCACAGTGGTGTAGTGGTTAGCACTGTCGCCTCACAGCAAGAAGGTTCTGGGTTCGAGCCCAGTGGCTGAGGGGGGCCTTTCTGTGTGGAGTTTGCATGTTCTCCCTGTGTCTGCATGGGTTTTCGCTGGGTGCTCCGGTTTCCCCCACAGTCCAAAGAGATGCAGGTTAGGCTAATTGGTGTCTCTAAAGTGAGTGTGAATGGTTGTTTGTCTCTACGTGTCAGTCCTGTGATGATCTGGTGACTTGTCCAGGGTGCACCCTGCCTCTCACTCATAGTCAGCTGGCATAGACTCCAGCTTGCCTGCGACCCTGCACAGGATAAGTGGTTACAGATAATGGATGGATATGTCTGTATGTTGATTGTTCTATATACAAGCAAATACTTGTATTAGGCATGTAACAATATATTGTATGTTGATAAATCAAGATACAAATTTATGATGATTCGAATCAAAATAAAAAATGAATTGTAATTATTATCAGGCTGTGTAATCTGTTAGTTTTTCCTAGCTCTAACTGCATTGTTTAGACAGCAGAGGTATTGTACAGTAACATATAACAGCAGGAATACACATGACTTCACCCTAAGTGGAAGTAACACAGCTCTAATGCTGCAAAAACACACGCACAAAAACCACTACACCATCATGCTGCCACATATAGACATATTCGCCTTTTAAATCTATAATGTCAATGATATGCTTTCCTGTTTTTAGGAGGTAAATAAAAAAAAATATATATACCACTCATTACAATTAGCTGTCTAGTTTGGTGCTTAGAAAAGATGAACAAGGAGGCAGCCATGTTTTCCCCCCACTTTGTAGCTCAAATGCACTGAGGCAACTTGAATGCAGCCAGATTGATTCCAGTTGCGAAGTCTTGCCATGAATATTGCCCATTAAGTCAGAGACTTTGCTTCTCATGTTCTAGCTTTCCTGCTTTCATATCTCGCTTGTTTTCTTGTTTCCTGTTTATTCTTATTCGTTTGTTGCCTGCCTGTCCTCTGACCCAAACTATGATACCCATTATTGGATTTCCCTCAATAAAATACACACTGAGTTTACACACTTGTGTCCGGTCTCTCCTCTGCACACATTACAGCGTTCTTATTTCTGAAGTCTCAGTACTGCTGAGGTGATACCGTAATGACTTACACATCAGATATATTGTGTGACATGAGTGTTGTTGTTGTTGACATTTTCAGAAAATGATAAGTGTGACAATATTAGAATTGTGAGCAAGCAGAAGAGTGTGAATTGCTGTGAGATTGTGAGATTAGCACTGATGAGCAGTTAATTAGCTTAAAATGTTCTTCACTATAGACACTGTAGATGGATCTGTTAATAGTAATACTGTATATTAAAGGCCCAGTTCAATGTTTTAGTAAAAAGGTGTGTGTGTGTGTGTGTGTGAGAGAGAGTTATTAATGGCTCACATGTACATATGTATGTGTGTGAGTCATTAGTAGCTCACATGCATTTGTGTGTGTGTGTGTGTTAACTCACCGAGGTCATCGATTTTCATGTTAGGTCTTAAAGTGTAGTCTGGCTCTGTAGGCTGTTCTTCATCATCTGCATCATGAGTAAAGAGTAAAAAAAAAAAAATCAAAATTCTCTCTCTCTCTCACACACACACACACTCTGATAGAAACCCTTCATCACGATGGATAATGGCTTTTGTAAATTACATCTAAGCATCCATAGTGTGTGTGTGTGTGTGTGTGTGTGTGTGTGTGTGTATTTTGTGTGTGTGTGCAGTATAGACCAGAGCTCCAGGCAGCAGTGTGCTGATATGAACTCATGTGTTAAGGCTTGACTGAGCAATCAGACCAGACTCATCCTGACAGGAGAATGCAGAGACACACTGAGCAGGAGCAGGGGTTAAGATAACACAGCAGGACACACACGCACGCACACACATACACACACACACACAGGGGAGAGAGACTATTAATGCACATGAGTCCTGACAGAGACAGGAGGAGAAGAAGAGACAAAGACATGGAGTGAGGGAGGCGAAAGGGTTAAAATAACACTCTGGGCTGACAAACAGTTTGTCAGACTACACAAACCTGAACTGCACTGGGAGAGGAGCGATAGAAAAGACAGGGAGAAAGACAGGGAGAGGGATAGGGAGAGGATGGAAGGGAGCGAGTAGCTGTAATCAGTGTGTAAAATGAGACTTGACAGTGGGGGGAGAAAGGTTATTGCAAGAAGTACACTGCAGTCTAGTGAATGCACATTGCAACCAACCAACACTAATGGAGACAAAGAGGGAAAGTGAGCGATCTCTTTCGTGTATGTGTGTGTTGGATTTGGTGCTGTAGTGAGATTTCATTCTTTGATTCTTAAGCTGAATTTAACATGATAAGATTTTTGATGCAGTCTTGACGTCGCAGATAAAAATCTCATATCGTCAAAGAATTCTTCGGAGTTGAGCCCTGTGGTTTTAGCACGCATGTTAGCCGCTTTCGAACCAAACACTTCTAGAAACTTTTTGAGAGGAACTACACACCAGAGATCTGCCCTGAGAACTACATACCTTCAAGGGCTTTTTTCTGTTTACATTCGCACCACCAGCAGGAATGCTGAAGTGACATAAGCCAGCTTGCTAGAGTAACGTTATCAAGAAATGCTTTCGAAGGTTTTTGTATTTCACTTAGACGTGTCAAAATCACGCTGTATTTCCTCTGTAAGATATACGTTCAATAAAGCCTGGACTTCTCTGTTGGTGCATTTGTCTGTGTGTTATTTTCGTTTTTAATGCTAATGTTAAGATCAGTTGTTCCCTCCGCCAACTGTGTTGGAGGAGGTTACATTTTCGCCACTGTTTGTCTGTTCCCAGTGTAGCTCAAAAAGTAGTGAACAGATTTGGATGAAATTTGGAGGAAAGGTAATGGGCCAAGAAACAACTGATTAGATTTTGATGCAAATCTGGATATGTATGTAGAACCAGGCTCCAGATATGTATGTTGATCCAGGATTTTTTTTGCCTGTTCCCAATGTAGCTCAAAAAGTAGTGAATGGATTTGGATGAAATTTGGAGGAAAGGTGAGCCATGGGCCAAGAAACATTTGATCAGATTTTAATGCAAATCAGGATATGTGGCTTGGTGGAGGTATACACTCTACCAAGTCCCCTTCTAGTTTACACTGTTAATGTTTTAAATATATTTTTAAAAATGGCGGTTGGTGGTGTTGCGTTGGCTTGTGTTCAACTAAAAAATGTACATTTGCATCATCGTAAACTTATGTCACTCATGGTTCCTCTTGTGCTGGGAGAGTACCTACCCTAAAGTAGGAGCTAAACAGTCTCTCAGAGAACTATGATCATTCTCGGTTCCTGCGGTGCGGATACACAAAAAAGGAGGAACTTCCTCCTTCCTCCAACAATTCTAAGAACTATGAAAAAGTTCATCCAGTCCGAAAGCACCTATTGTGACCTGGTCATGACAGTCAGTTTCGTGCCAAAGCTGGCAGGATCTCAGAGTAGAACTGCTGTTACGACGCTCATCTAAAAACCACCGATAGGAAAAACACAAAATGAAATTTGTTTCAGCAAGTGATTGTTTACAATACTGACTTGCTCACATGAATTAATGTAATTTTCCCAGTTACATGCAAATACCTGGCCCCTTGTTCGAGCAAGGGCTAAAAAACAGAAGAAATATCTTTATTACCTTTAGCTCACTTTGTAGAACAGACATTCCACATTGTCTGCTCTTATTCAGGCATGAACTCCTTTCTTTTTCACCTTTTATAATGTGTTTTCACCATTCGTAACATTTGCTAACCATTATACCGAGGACGTCTGGTTCCTGTTTCTGTGATGCCACTTTCTGCACAATCCCAGGTCATACCGATTGATGATGTGAGCAGAACATAGTCATTTTCTTCATGGTATAATCTAATATGGAGGACATTTTATTGCGCAATCTGTTAAAGAATTCTGCCAAGATTTTATTGGGATCATCTCATGCAGTGTGTCAAGCCCTAATTATAAAAGATTGCTGAAATCGTATAGTGTAAAACAGGCTTTACTGATGATTCTCTTGCTTGATTTCTGTCTGTCTGTCTTTCTCTGTTGCTTTTTCTCTCTTTCTCACACGCTCTGTCTGGTAGATCCTTTCAAAAATGTCCATTTGCACTAATTTTGCTGATGACAGACAGGTTAGTATGGTGAAAGGTACCAGGTGAGTTTGTTTGATCCTGGTAAAAGAGATGAATGATTATGCAGTCGCTCATAGATGGGGAGATGAATGGATAGATGGAAGGAAGTGTGTATGAGTGATGCCTGTGTGGGTGGATGGATAAAGGTGAGGATTAATGCAGAGTGGAAAGATGGATAGAAGATGCATGAATAGACAGGTGGGGAGATAGCGAGCACTTACAGTATGTGTGGGTGGATGGATGGATGGATGGATGGATAAGCATTGGGTGTTTCGATGTGTGGAGAGGTCAACTGAAGGACGTACAGATGGATAGTGAAGGATGGATTTGGAAATGGGCGAGTGCATGGATAGGAGAGCTGATGGGTGGACAAAGAGAAGAATGGAACAAATGGTAGATAAAAGAGTGGATAGATGAATAAAAGGAAGAAGAGATTGATGGATGGATGGATGGATGGATGGATGGATGGATGGATGGATGGATAAACAGAGACTTAATTGATGCCAGGAAGGATGGGTGAGAAGATGGATGGATGAGATGAAAATTAGATTGGTGGAGAAATCAATAGAAGGATGTCTATATGGGGATGGAAGGATGGATGGAAGAGTCAAAGGTGAGTGGATGAATGGATAAGAGCAAGGATTAGTGGAGAGATGAATGTAAGGGTGTACAGATGGATGGTGATACATGAATGTGAAAGAGACCATGGATCAAAGGGTCAACAAAGGAATGAACAGATGGACAGTGAAGAGGTAGAAGGAAAGAAGAAGTTGCAAATGTAGAGCATTACCTGTTGAGCAGCAGACGTATACTCTCAGTCTCAGGCAGCTTCGGCCATGGTGATGAGTGGGCGTGGCTAAAACAGATAAGGACCAATCAGTGATTGACATATAACACAGACCAAATGCAGCACTTGTAATGGCAATACACTCTCATCCACAATGCCTAGAAGAAAGCTAGTGTGATCGTACTCTATTGTTTATCAGGATGAAGGAAAATCTAGTAGTCAGCTGTCATCGAGGCATCAGTTTGACGGAAATGAATGGATATTTCACGTATACATTTTCTCCTTTCATTCTGATGGATCACATAACTGCATTGATCCAGTGTTCATTGCCCAGACATCAGAGTAGAGAACTGTCCTTCAGTCATTTCCCTCTTGCTCGAGTCTGCATCCACTCCAAACCAAGCACTGAGCTCTTTCCAGACTCGACTAGGAAATTTATGTCAGATGGATATGCTGGTGAGGCGGCACGGTGGTGTAGTGGTTAGCACTGTCGCCTCACAGCAAGAAGGTCCTGGGTTTGAGCCCAGTGGCTGACGGGGGCCTTTCTGTGTGGAGTTTGATTGTTCCCCCCTGTCTGCATGTCAGCCCTGCGATGATCTGGCTACTTGTCCAGGGTACCCCACTTCTTGCTCATAGTCGGCTGGGATAGGCTCCAGCTTGCCCGCGACCCTGTAGAACAAGATAAGCGGCGACAGATAATGGATGTGTATGATGAGGATTGGATGCGCTTCTTAAAGTACAGTACAGACACAGTTACAGACATGCCCAGGGTTAATACTGAACTGGTGCATGTTACTAAGCCTCATTAGTACCTTTGGCTTTATCATATTTTGATAACACTACTTAGAATGGTCCTTCCAGACAGAATGCAATAATTAATTTAGACTACAGGCTACATGAGGCTACAAGAAAGTTAATAAAGGCGCTACAAATCCAGCTGTTCTGTCGGTGCACAGAAGCTGAGGTTTGCTTTCCACTCTCTTAGCTTTGGAAAGATTATGTATGTGCAGTCTAATTTCTCCAGAGTTTTCTTCCAGCTAGCTCATATTTTCAATATGAACAAAGAATTGAATTTTAGTGTGCAAATCAGGCTGCGGAAACTATGTGTGTAGTTTCAGCAGAGCACAAAAAAGCATTATCAGTGCTGGGATCAGCAAAACATTCTCTCCAACAAGCTGCTTTGATGAATGCTTAATGTTTGACTGCCCTCCAGCTAATTCTTGCCAAGAGTAAGAAGTGCACACAAAAGATCTGATGCAGCATTGCTCCGAAGGGATTTTCCTGTTTTAAAATGTCTTCATGTCTCAGTGTTGCTTAGCTTTACCTTTTTTTGTCCTGTAACTCCTAAATATCACTTTAGGTGGCAGTCGTGCTGTGTGTATTGCTGTTGTTACTGGAGAAAAATGATAAGGGACTGGAAGAGACAGGATTGGTTTTAGACTAAAACAACGATCAAGGGACTAAATTTAACACTGTGTAGACAAATGGTGCGGCTTGAACAACATTTAAATGATCAACTACACTTGTTACAGACAGAGCTAAGACTTTATTGACATAGTCCAATGTAGATACAATACAAACGGTTAACAAACCATTAATAAATTGTCAGTAACATGTTAGGTGATGGTGACGGTGCCAACCCGGACATACCAGTGCCAAACATGGACTCTACTTAGAAAAACCTTAGAAAGAAGAATAACAACCTGTGAAATGAAATGTCTAAGAAAAACAGCCAACAAGACCAGGCGTGATAGAATAAGGAACAAAGAAATAAGGAGAATAGTGGGGACAAGATCTGTCCATGATCACATTCAACAACAATGTATCAAATGGTTTGGCCATTTCAATAGGATGTCAATCCATCATCCTGCTTTTAGAGCCTACAACAAAAGGAACTCAGAGACCCGAGCTCAAGGGAGGCCTCGCAAATGCTGGATTGACGACGTGAGGGAACACTCAGAACCTACGACCTGTCTGCTACAGAAGCTGCCCACCAAGCTCTTGACCGATGTCTCCAACTCCCTGCGACACCTCAAAGTACAAGCAGAAGACGAAAGAAAGAAAGAAAGAAAGAAAGAAAGAAAGAAAGAAAGAACATGTTAGGTGACAGTTAACAACCAATCTATCAACAAATTTTACACAATAGTTTATGTTTAGTAGATATCTATAGACTATCAACCTTTCCCTAGCGCTAACACAATTTCAAATGAATTGAAAAAAGGTAAACATTTAAATAATATTGGCTGGCTTTTTTCGTGATATATCAGATATATTCCATTCAGCTAGCATGATACTGAACAAGTCTAAGATAAGTTCAATATCATGCTAGCTGAATGGAATATATCTGATATACCATGAAA
>JAOANJ010000005.1:34869085-34880360 GCA_026413345.1 Ariopsis seemanni | reverse complement strand
AAAGTGTCCAGAAGAACTGTGGCTGGTTCTGCAAGATGCTCAGTAAAACCTACAGCTCCTTTCCTTATAAAACTGCATTCATTGTACCTCAGACTTTTTCATTTATTATGGCTTACTGCTGTAGATGTTTTTTTTTTTTTTTTATGTTGAAACATTTCATTTTTCAACCATTTTTGGTCTACAGCATTTCTTTACACGTGCCTAAGACTTTTGCACAGTTGTGTGTGTGTGTGTAAAATCTTTATATACCAATGGTGCCAATAATTCTAGAGCTGCCTGTATATTCTGAAAGCACATTTCTCCATTTTCCTGATTTACATACAGTAGCTGCAGATCTCAGTTATGACTTCTGGTGAATTTATTCTACGTTTTTCTTTTTCCTCTGTACTTCTGTCCAAATTGCTCGATCTTGTATTCTTTCTTCTAGAGGAAAAAACCATCTGAAGGACCACTGTTAAAGGGTATAGAGCTTTCAGTCGCCTCAGACAGTTCCCTTATTCGTGTGTTATTGTTGCAGCAGTGAAGGCAGGGCAGTCCAGCGGAAACACTCGACACCTAACAGAAGTGTGCGTTAAAGCTAGCGGAAGTGCAGGAAGTCCACTGGGTGCTCAGAGGTAGCAGTTTTTAAAATCCCTGTCTGCTTGGTGTGTATGAGAGCTACTGCTTTTGTCGGTCTATTGATTTTGTTTTGTTTATCTCCATTTGCCTTAAGGCAGTGAAAATCTAATGTTAAAGAAAATGGTTTAGTCCAGATTAAATTCAGACTCCCTGTTAGTATACTGTACTACATGACCTCTATTCCCTCCCTGCTCTTTCGGCTGATGTTTTTATCCGTCACAGATAGATAGAAGTATTGGTATAAAGTGATTAAGGAATCGAAGCAGATCTCGGTACCTCTGGAGATCCACCAGCATTAATAGTTAATAGCCGTGAGATAAAAGTAGCCAGGATTACAAGCAGTGCGTTTTATACCTGTGCGAGTTGGTTTTCCATTACATGATTAATTCATGCTTATCGAAACATTCTGTATTAATCTGGAGCTGATTTTACAGCAGGCGTTTCTTAGAGACTGGGGGGGGAGGTTTTGAAGATTATTAAAAAAAAATATTTTCTACAGATGTACTTTTTCTTGCCTGTCGAGCGCGCGTTATTGCGCACGTCTCCAGTGGTTGTAAATACACGGCTTTGTATCGTTGCATTGTGAATGTCTGTCTGTATGGTCGTGTTCTTGTTTTAAGCTGAAAGCATGTTTTGTTTTGTTTTGTTTTGTTTTATTTTCTAAAGAATCTCTGATGGCCCTCCTTCCTTAAAACAAATGTCAAGTTCTATAATGTATGAAACAATAAAAGTGGCGATACATTGCGATTCGAAATGCAGTGCATCGAAACACTTGCTTGTTTGTAAATGGGAAAAACGTCCGTTCTGATTTTCAAAAATGTATGACGTGTTTTTTTTTGTTTTTTTCCCCTTTCCTTCAGCTGTGGTTAAGGCTGCAAACTCCAGAGAAAGACACTAAAGCCTCAAATTTCTCCAAATCCGAGTCTTTTTACATCTAAGAAATGATTGCATGCTATTTTATCCCAGCTTGCGCATTTGCAAGAACGTTGGGCTTCAAGAGTCTCACGACCTGTAAGTATAGGCTTGAGGTATCACGGTATAATTAGAATTAGGTCTTAAAGCCAAGCTCTGCTTTTTTATCACTTGGAACTTTGCCTTCACATCTCTCTCTCTCTCTCTCCCCCCCCTCCATTCTGTTTGTGTGCAGCGGTGTGGTTTCCTGCCTTGGCTGTATGGTATGCGAATGGCAGTTTTCAGCAATAAACTGGGTTGCTTATTCTCGCACCCTCTCCCACCACAGCCAGCAGGAAATCACCCCAGGAAGAAGTGAAAGAAGGAGCAGGGGCAGGGGACGAAGGTATAAAACCGTGGGTTTGTCTTTTTAATGATTTTAACATCATACATTACAAGTCAAAAGGTACAATGCTCTGTACAATAAGTAAATAGGTTTCGTTGTAATGTCATCTCTTTGGATCAACCAATATACATATCTGTCTCTTTACATTGCAGCAACTGATTGTAGGTGATACAAAGTGGACTGGTTGTCATATACTATTTATTTATTTATTTTTAATACAATTCTCCCTGTAGCTGATAAATCCCATGCTATATAAAATAGTGTAAGGATGAAATGAAAATGTCCCATTTTTGTTCTTTCGCCTTTTTTTTTTTTTTTTTCCTTTCCCGGGGTGGCAGTAATAAACAAATACTAAAAATAAAAGGACTATGTTGCTAAACAAGATACATAAAGAGCTTGGAATGCAAGACTTACATTAAGCTAAAATAAATGCAACTACAATTTGATGTCTCTTTTGACAGACAGCATATTTTTCTCTTCAAGAAAGCAACGTATTTCTTTCTTTCCTTAAGTCAGATTGTAAAAAAATTTTTTTCGTCCTTAGATCAGTGATATTTTAATAATTTCTTTTTAATAGCTTAGACACCTACGCATGTTGGGAGAAATAAGATAAGTGCATCCCTAGTAGGTGCAATGGAGATAAAGGACTTTTTTTTTTATTTTTTTTTTAAATCAAAGGAAGTCAAGATACATGATTATAGAGAGGGTATCAAACTGGAAATCAAAAACTTTCCCTTCAGCACAACACGCAATTAATTTTTTTTCCTCTCTTCCAATGGACTCTGAACTATCACAGGTGACTAAAAGTGGAGCCGCTTGAGGTTTTTTGTTGTTGGGGTTTTTTTTTTTTTTTTTTCTCCCTTAAGTATACTTGGATATTGGCTAAAAGTTCTCAGTGGGTGAGAGGCCTCTTTTTAAAAGGGCGCAGAAGCACATCTGAGAGATTAGCCTGGAAGAAAAAAAAAATCTTTCGCCTTTTTGAAGCTTCCTCTTTACCTCGAGTACAACTGACGACGAGATACAAATGCCGCACTGCTTGGATGCCTCTGTCAGGAACTCGACTACGCATCACCGTCTTTGCCAAAATCCCCCTGACATCCGAGCTCCACCCTGGTTTGTGCTTATATCTTTGTACACAGGGTTCACGCAATCTGGTAATAAATGTTAGAAAAATAAATCTGTCACCTCTGTAATATTTAGTTGATTTAAAAAAATAGCTTGTGGCAGGAACTGATGTTTTGTTCTCTCACTCGCGCTCTTCTTTTTTTTTTTTCAGAGATAGCAAGTTGCAGCTTTGAATTGTGTTAAACTGACTTTTACAGCAAGGGCTTCGAAGATAAGCTAAGCACACGCACGCTTGCTGTTTCTCAAGTCCTAAAATCCACAAAGAAAGAAGAGGTGGGGCAAAATGCAGCAAATATTAGTTAGTCTATCAAAAAAAATACTGTTACTCCTTTGGAAGAGGAGGGGAAAAATTACATATAGATTAATAAATTCTACACATTGAACTAATGGCACATACATGTACAAGGTCAAATACAAAATTAAAAAAAAAAGAAAAGAAAAAACATCATACAGACATATAAGGCTGAAATTTCAAGGAAAAAAAAATACTCTCTTCAAAGGTTTAAAAGTGCTAGAATTCAGATCAGCTCACAGAAAACCCGGGGAGGACAAACTCAGAAGTTGCCAATAGCTTGTTGGTGAATATTTTTCTCATGTTTTCTTAAAATCACTTCTTTCTTTCTTAAGAAAAATGCATAGCTTTGCTTAGCTTTACGACTTATACTGCCGATGCAGTTTTAGACCTGTTTAGGATTGTTACCGGTCATTTTTCCTACACATTAATGTGACTTTTAGGACATTTAAATGTTTAAAAAAAAAAAAAACTTTTATATTTCAAAGTGCTTGTCAAATATATTTTTTTCCTCCGTTCACCAATCACCAATAAAATGATAGAAAGGGGAATAAATGCTTTTTAAAAAAAATAACAAAAAAAAACTCTTTTTACTGATGCAATCCAAACATAAAGTTGTCTTAAAATTTGAAATAAGATTTCACATGATCCAATTGTGAATGCAGGAATGTGAGGGCGGGGGGAAAAAAAATTCAAATGCATATTTGGCTTTCTTCTTCTTTTCAGTCGGAACCTTCCAGTCGTAGCGATCGCTCTTACAGCTTACAGTATATGCAAAAATAAAATCTCAATATTAGCTTTTTAGTTAGCAATTGTGCAAAAAACGATGTTTCTTCTCCCCAGGTTTTTGGTATGAAAAAAAAGTATAATAAAGTTAAATGAGGTGATGTGTTGTGTTGTTTTGAGGTCCTGTTTCAACAAACAGAATATATATATATATATGACAACAAACGACTAGGCAATATCCCAATCAACTGTCCCATGCTTTGAATGTCAAAGACCAGTCTGGTGACTTATTTGTTCTGGGTATTTTGTCTTTCTTCAGACCCTTTGATAAAAATGTTCATTTGAATTGAAGAAGCAGCTGTTAAAGGAGAACAGAAATGGACAGACAGTTCACGTATTCAGTTTAAAGAGCTCTGCAGGAGGATTTCTGCAGAAGTGGTCTATGACTGTTGCCAACCATAGCGCTAAAGCAGCATCATAACTTTTTCAGATTCATTTTGTGGTGTGGCCTCGCATTTGAGCAATTTCATTCTTTCAACTTGACCTTCACGCTTACTAGAAGGCTAGGAATGGGCAAAGTCTCTTCATTTATAGTCTGATCATTTGTCATGGGCTTTTATTTGAGGTGGATTTCTGCACTACCTCGGTGGAGAAAACGGCACCTTCATCAGCAGCGTTTTAAAGGAATCAGTTTGCCGCTCTTTCTAACGCATCGGTTTTTGTTTTACACACATTCACTGGATATGAGCAATCGCGCACTCCGATTGGCTACTCTACTTAGGATGTCAGTTCGTATAAACAAAATGGCGCAGCGTGTCGCTGAACCAACCGAGGATGAAATAAAAACTCTACTCGAAAACAAAACCCCAAAAATACAAAAAAAAAGCATGAAAACATGGAATGAAAATATCTGATGGTAAACCTTTTTTTTTTTCCAAGAATTATTATAGCATTTTTCACAAATTGCGACTGTCATTTTGCCAGGTTGTTTACATTCTAAGCGGATTAGTTTTGGGTATGACTTTAAACTGCAACCGGCGCTGAGTCTCCGGTCCAGGAGAACTTGAGTATTGGGGAAAGTGGAGTTGCCCCTTAATCATCGTTGCTCCCAGGTCCGCTCTGACCCAGCTATGGGTTAAATAGTACATCACCAATAAGGCGCTGGCAGCAGGGCACTTTTCGGCGCAATGTGGCAGATGAACCCAAAAGGGTCAATGGCACACCACCAGATGGCATGTGGAAAAGCCATTCAAATGGCCAACAGATGGCATCACTCAGCAAGTCAGTTGTCACTGCGGGGCAACTTCCATACCCGTCAGGTCTGTGGCAGTTTTTGTGCACCACTTGGCATCAAGTCTGGAGGTCCAGAGAGACAACACAATGGGGGGGGGCATGACATCGTTTGTCTTACCTTACTGTGCAAGGCACTATCACAGCCTCCCAACTTCGTTGCGCTGGACACATCTGGCACATGACTGACACGCGACTACCCAAAGCTATTTTTTATTTTTTTTTTTACAGAGGACTGAGCCGAGGAGACAAGGAGGACAGAAACCGAGGTACAAAGACGTCTTGAAGAGGAACATGAAGAATGCCGGAATTATCGATCAGACGTGGGAAAGGGATCCCTCGGATAGAGCAACATGGCGAAGCATAGTTAAAAGCTCAGTGTCTGCACCTGAAAACAAGCGTCAAGGGGAGAATGAGAGCTCACAAAACCAGACATTCCATAGCAGCTCAACTAGGCTGTTCATGCCACCGCTGCAGACGACTCTGTCGCTCTGGTACGGGTCTCGCGGCCCATCTACGTTTCCGCGCATCCTAATGAAGCAGTCATCATCGTTAGCGATGGACAGCCACCGCCAATTCGAAGCGGAAATGATTTTGTAGGGCGTTTTGTATAAAGTTTTTAGTGAATTTGCAAAAAATAAAATGCTCCGTTTCTCAAAATCCAGTGAATGTCAGCTCATGTACGACTCGATTTCGTGGAATAACTGTGAAATATATTGGGTTGGTTTTTTTGACAAAATTATTAGCACATCACTTTGTAGTGCGTTGATTAATTTGATTTAGGATTTTGCTATGCTCTCCTGGGCAATAAATTGATAAGAAGTATAATAGTCTTGGGACCACAGGATGCGAGCCACACTAAAGACATCTGTCGGGTCTGTTCCAATACTGAAAGAGAATAATTCTGATCAAACTTGGGTCACATTACGGGCCTCTCTACATAACACTAAAGATTAAAGAGTAGTTCATTCTACTTGATTATTCTACTTATAGTCTATTACACCTGGGTCAAAATATAATCCTTTGACCCACATACCAAAAAAAGAACAAATAAAATAGTACAGGGAAGACTATAATGAAAAGCAATTACTTCATCAATTTTTTGACCAAGGTTACATACATACTTACGTAAACCTGACTTTTTTTGTTTGTTTTGTTTTTTTTGTAAAAATTCCATCAGCAATTTTTAATACATCTATCTAAAAGTACATTTTACTAAAATAAAAGCAATTATATATTTCTTTTCGATGTGGTATTTCGTACACTGCAAAAATACTCTTGTAGATATTTTCCCTATCTTGTCATTTCGTTTCTATTCACATATGTCAGGGTGATTATTACCAGTTAACTATTAACTCTATTAGCCTGCCTGAAGTCTTTGTGTTTTCTAACATACATATTAGAATGAGGTGGGCAGGAACTGGAGGTAATAAAACTTTTGCCATGGAGATATTAAAATTAGTGCTGGAAGGAAGAAGGAAACCAATATGAAGCGCTTTCATGATTTAAATACTTGAGAATATTTTAAATATACTTGACGTGGTTGTGTGAAAGAAGCTTGGTGAGGAAGAAAAAGGTACATTGGGTCAGGAAGTAGGGAACTGAGGGTCAGCTGGTCACCATGGGAACCCAGAAAGGTCAAGTGCCTTCTGCTGTAAACAAAGTGCTTCCTTTGACTAACATAAACCTGTACGTTTTTTACATTATCCTTTTATCTGTCCTTGGAGCTGAATGGTCACAGTGTATAAAAGCAGGATTGTAAAATTGTGCAGTTTTTTTTTTGTTTTTTTTTTGCTGCCTTTCTTGCCTTCTTCCTTTTATTGTATCCCTTATGTTGCTTCTATAACTCTTGCACACAATCTCCGTATTTCAATAAATACCTTTCAGAAGAGCAGTGTGCATTTATACGGGGCAACTTGTTTATACAAAAGCGTGTTGTATAAATGTTAAAGTATGTCATATACTGGGGGTGGAAGATCTAAACAACTGGGACTAATGCATTTTACAGGGACGTTTTTAATATAATTTTATAATGAATTTGCTTTTTGGCTGTGAAAGAGGAGAGATTTTTTTATTATTTTTTTATGCAACCCCACAACTTCATTCTTCCCCTAATTTTTCTCTCCTGGCTGCCAAAGAAGTTTTAGTTTAAGGGCGAATAAGTGATACCTGACTTTTTAATAGAATAGAGACAATAGAAGTTAAGTCTCATATTTGTAAAAGCAAAAAAAAAAAAAAAAGCTTAATAACTTCAAACTATTCTTTCAGAGTCTTAAAAAAACATTTAAGACATTTTTTTTATACATTATCCTTTGCCTTTCTCCAAATCATATTATTACTTTATAAAGTATGTGGTACCATGCCTTAAAGGCCTGCTGATGCTGCCTCCTAACTAGGAATTGGTGAGACAAGGGTTGAAGGAAAGGTTTTAACTAAAACATAGATGGAAAAGCCTAAATAAAAGCTCCACGGTATTCTTATATCCCCCCCAATGTTTTACTTCCTTTTTGAAAATAAATGGTTTTCTCCAGGCTCATTTGAAAGCATTTGTGCGCTTCAGTTAAGGCTTCTATGTGTTCAAGTGTTTCATTCTCCCACCCCTAGAGGGAGCCCTAAAGCCCCTCTTCCCTGGGCCACCTCAGTTGTCTCAGCCTGTGACAGGCCAGGGTGGGGTGGGAGCCTCATTGAAAGGCTTGATGGAAGCGAGGCAAGGTGGTCGTACTAAGGCTGGAGCTAAACACTGGTGGGAGTGGGTGTAGGGGCCCAAGACCAAGACCTCCACTGGAGCCTGATTGCTCCTGAGGTTGAGGTTGCAAAGAGGTAAGAGGCACTGAGGCTGTTGCTGTGGCAGCATGAGAGTCGGCAGCATGCGAAGACGCTGACGATGAGGAAGAAGAGGCAGTGGAGGTGGAGTAACCCATCACCAGGCCTCCAGAACTCATAGGGGTGCTATAGGGAGGCAGGTTTAGCGGAAAGAAGCCCAGTAAATGGGAGAAGTCCATGTTAGCAGCACACAGAGATTCAGCAATGACGGCAGGGCTTTTAGATAGGAGTGGATCCCCACACAGCTCATCCGTTAAACTGGGTGGTGGCTCCAGACCATCTTTATTAGGTGAGGCAGCTGAATGGGGATCAGCCGAAGGTGGGGGTGGGACTGGCAAGCCACTCTGCAGATCCATCAAGTAACTCTCCATCTCCACCTTTAGGGGCTTATCCAGCAAGTATGAGGTAGATCCGAGCTGGTACTTGGGAGGTTGGGAATGCTGCTGTTGGGGTTGCAGTGGAGTCTGTTGTTGGTGTGGTGGAGGTGGAGGGGAAGGATGGTGTGGGTGGTGGTGGTGGTGATGTGGATGATGGTGGTGCAAGGCTGAAGGAGGCTCCATGGAGCAACCCATACCCATAGCAGCAGACAGTGACCCAGGAACCAAGGAGTGATGGTGGCCCATTCCTGGGCTGGACATGGCCTGGAGGTGGTGTGGGTTGTACATGCCCATAGAAAAAGGTGTGCCACTGCGGAAAGGTTTGGTCATCATGGAGTCCTTGTTGGGGCCCATGCTACACATCATAGGACTGAGCTCTTCCTTCACAGCACAAGTTGGCGAGCCAGAGCCAAGCAGAGCCAGCATATCTGGAGGCTCTGTCTTGATTTTCAGCAGCTCCTGTGAATGGCTCTTCTTCACATGTCGTGTGAGGTGGTCCTTTCTTCCAAAGCGCTGGGCACAGTACTGGCACAGAAAATCTTTGCGACCCGTGTGCACTACCATGTGTCGACGGACATCCTTGCGGGTGTAGAAGCGGCGATCACAGTGATCGCATGGGTGTTTCTTCTCCTTGGTGCCACCTGACGACTTGCCAGAATGGCTCTTGAGGTGATCCAAGAGGGCAGGAGTGCTCTCGTAGCTCTGCAAGCATACCTTGCAGGTCAGGTCTCCTGCTGTGGCAGAGTGCATGGCCACATGGCGCTTGTAGCCTAGCTTTGTGTTATAGTGCTTGCCACACTCCTCACACTTAAAAGCTTCTTTGTTGGGGTCATGGGTCTGCAGGTGATTTTTCAGATGATCTTTCCGGTGGAACATCTTTTCACAGAATGAGCACTGGTGGGTCTTCTGTGGGGAGTGTGTGGCCATATGCCTACAGTGGAGGTAAACATGGGTTTAAAAAAAAAAAAACTTGAGGAAGAACACTGAGTAAACATGATTTACATTATTATGCAAACTATTAATATTACTGTTGTGGTCTGATACAGTGGTTATGAGTTTTCACAAGCCAGCAGTTTCCAGTAGACTCGTACTGACTCGTACTCATAAAGACTCATTTTGCCAAGCTGTAATGTGTGTGTATTATAAACCCATACATCACAGCTTGGCAAAATGAGTCTATAATAGTAGATTGGGTGTATATTACGTACACCCACCTCTAAATGTCTCTGAATACAATGGCATAAGCTATTATTTAACAATTATTCGCCTATATTCACCAAGTCTGAGGCAGATAATTGTTTTAGTGTAAATACACAGGTGATTATTTCCAAAAAAATTGTAAAAATCGCATTTTTTGTTTTTACTGTAAACTTCAAAAGCAGCATGCAAATGTAATAAAGGTTTTTTTACGAAAAAAAAAAAAAGCGCAGCGCAGATTTGTCACTTATCTATGACTTGTCACATAAATGGATAAAATAAATCCCAATTCCACTTCACCTTTGAATATTTTAGACCAAACTTCGTAGCATCGTTAATGCTTTCAGGAACAGTGTTTTCTTTCATAATTTCTAATTCTTCCTCACTTCGGGCGACTAAGCGATTGACCGCCATTTTGCCGAGTCGCTCGAGGCGATTTATCGAGAAATAGTCCGAGTTTCTCGACCAATCAGCACGTGCGATTTTCTATAATCACCCATACTATCAAGATTTTATTGTACAGCCTCGTGCAATGTGACCTGTGCTTTATGCGTATAAAGGAACTCTCAGTAGAATAGACAATGAGGCACCTAGATGATCGAAGTGGACAAAGGTTGCTTTCAAACTGATCTACCTGTAGAGCTTATACTTGGAGCTGAAGGCCTTGTGGCAGTGGGGCTGGGAACAGTGGAAAGGTTTCTCCCCTGTGTGACTGAATGTGTGGATTTGAAGCTTATCCTGTGAGCTGAAGAGGGTGCCACACACCAAACACTCGTTGCCGCTTTCCTCCTTCTCTGTCTCCTTCTCTCTCTCACTGTCCGTCCTCGCTTGAGCTGGACCTCCAAACAGTTTGGGGGCAGCTCGTCGGTCCTCGTCCTCCGGCGTCAGTGTGGTTATGTGGTGTGGGGCATCGGTGGCAGCTGCTGCCATGGCAGCACTATGGTGCCGTTGCCATTGAACCCCGGCCGTGACTGTCCTACCTTCCAGGCTCTGTTTGGATCCTGCCTGGGGGTGGAGTTTAAAGGGGTGGGTTCTCGGGATTATGCAGTCTCTCCTTTGAAAAATCTACAGTGGACAATAAGCAAACACCTAAAGCTCGTCTTTCATATAATGCATCACTTTATATGAAACAAACTGTCCTTATGATTTGTCTTACATTAAAGGTAGACCGCCTTTCAGATTTTTCAAGTGTAGGTCATGAAAAGAATTTTCCCCGACACCCGGTTATTTTTGTTTAGTGGACCGTAAGCTACTGAATTCGAATCACAATTTTATTAGTTTTTTAAAAATAGAACAACTCATGAATTACGGCCACGTGGTCGTAAATTCGCCGCTGTTTTTTCTGCTTCACTATGACCCAATTCAAGATACTCCGTCATGCATCACGTGGTGGGCTTTCCCCGTCCGCGCAAGTCATTGTGGGATACAAATTTGAAACAGGAGGGCGCGAGTGTGCGAATGAAACGTGAAAGACCGACTACAGTAACGGAAAGCGAGAAGAAAAGACGTTATGTTCTATACGAAGGAAAG
>JAOANJ010000005.1:34569803-34580409 GCA_026413345.1 Ariopsis seemanni | reverse complement strand
GGGGGGGGGGGGGGGGGCATATACTCCAGTAACTAAAGTAAATAATGACTCTCCCATAAATCTGCATGTTTTTCTTCCTTCATGTTCTTTTTTATTTATAGTAATACCATTTGCCACAGTGCTGGACTGACAACATACAAATTCAGGAAATAAAAAGGCAATGAAGAAAGAAAGAAAGAAAGAAAGAAAGAAAGAAAGCTGTCACTCTATATTCATGTTAAAGCGATCATGCTATTCATCACCATGCACATCACTTTGTATCAGTTGGAACTCTGTGCTCAGACTGTGGCTGATATTGCTTTTCATTTAACATGGTTGACCAGAGATGTGTCAAGCTATACACTTAGATAAGTTTATTTATTCTCAAAGCTTTATACCATGAAGGGAAAAGTACAGTTGTATTAAGTATTGAATAAATATTAAGAAATAAAAAATGGAATCTGTACAAAAATAGCTGTGCAAAAATTTTACAGAATATTTCTTATGTTCTTCATGTTTTTGTGACTTGGCCTTCATGTTTACACTTTGTACCTTTCCATGTACCAGGGCTGTTACTCTATCACTTCTCTGTTGTATCCTATCATAACTTCCTCTCTCCTCCTTTCACTCAATCTGTTGCTTTTTCCTGACTGTGGGCTCCCATCTGTTTCAATCTGGGCACTAAAACACACCTCTGACAGAGAGAGAGAGAGCTTGTCAGTAAATGAGTGGTTTGTTAAACAAGTCTGTCTGCTCCTCTCTCCTTCTCAATCTCTCTGTCCATAACATCTGCCCTTGTCTCTCAGCAAGCACAAAGTAAACAAAGCAGGAAGATCTGATTTGGTGCTTTAAAAACTCTGCAGAACAGCAATAATGCAAAAGAGGCCTGGCAGAATGTCAATGAGCAGAAACACAGAGCTGTAGGTCATTGCCAGTTAGAGCTTTTCCAAAAACACACACATACACACACACGCGAGTTGTGTGTTAATTTTTTTTTTCAGCTTTCACCTTCTCTCTGACAAACTCACTGGAATAGCATGACTGTGTGTCTGATTTTAATTTAAATAAAAAACACATAACAAACAAACAAACAAACAAGCAAGCAAGCAGTTTCTTCAAAACAGTTCAAACTCTCTCAGAAAATAAAATACCTTTACGGGTACTATTGTACCTTTTGTACCCATTGCACCTTATTGTACTCGGGTTAATATTATACCTTTTGTACCCATTGCACCTTATTGTACTAGGGTTAATATTATACCTTTTGTACCTATTGTACCTTATTGTACTGGGGTAATATTGTACCTTTTGTACCTATTGTACCTTATTGTACTGGTACCTATTGTACCTTATTGTACGCGGGTTAATATTGTACCTTTTGTACCTATTGTACCTTATTGTACTAGGAGTAATAGTGTACCTTTTGTACCTATTGTACCTTATTGTACTAGGGTTAATATTGTACTTTTTGTACCTATTGTACCTTATTGTACTAGGGTTAATATTATACCTTTTGTACCCATTGCACCTTATTGTACTCAGGTTAATATTATACCTTTTGTACCTATTATACCTTATTGTACTAGAGTTAATATTATACCTTTTGTACCCATTGTACCTTATTGTACTAGGGTTAATATTGTAACTTTTGTACCTATTGTACCTTATTGTACTCGGATTAATATTATATCTTTGGTACCTATTGCACTTTATTGTACTGAGGTAATATTGTACCTTTTGTACCTATTGTACTTATTGTACTGGTACCTATTATACCTATTGTACTTATTGTACTCGGGTTAATATTATACCTTTTGTACCTATTGTACCTTATTGTACTAGGGTTAATATTGTACCTTTTGTACCTATTGTACCTTATTGTACTAGGGGTAATATTGTACCTTTTGTACCTATTGTACCTTATTGTTCCAGGGTTAATACTGTACCTTTTGTACCTATTGTACCTTATTGTACTCGGGTTAATATTATAGCTTTTGTACCTATTGCACCTTATTGTACTCGGGTTAATATTATACCTTTTGTATCTATTGTACCTTACTGTACTAGGGTAAATATTGTACCTTTTGTACCTATTGTACCTTATTGTACTAGGGTTAATATTGTACCTTATTGTACCTATTGTACCTTATTGTACTAGGGTTATTATTGTACCTTTTGTACCTTATTGTACTCGGGTAAATATTGTACCTTTTGTACCTATTGTACCTTATTGTACTAGGGTAAATATTGTACCTTTTGTACCTATTGTACCTTATTGTTCTAGGGTTAATATTGTACCTTATTATACTAGGGTTAATATTGTACCTTTTGTACCTATTGTACCTTATTGTACTAGGGTTAATATTTTACCTTTTGTACCTACTGTACCTTATTATACTAGGGTTAATATTTTACCTTTTGTACCTATTGTACCTTATTGTACTAGGGGTAATATTGTACCTTTTGTACCTATTGTACCTTATTGTACTAGGGTTAATATTGTACCTTATTATACCTATTGTACCCTATTGTATTAGGGTTAATATTGTACCTTTTGTACCTATTGTACCTTATTGTACTAGGGGTAATATTATACCTTTTGTACCTATTGTACCTTATTGTACTAGGAGTAATATTGTACCTTTTGTACCTTATTGTACTAGAGGTAATTTTATACCTTTTGTACCTATTGTACCTTATTGTACTTGGGGTAATATTATAACTTTAGTGGTACAATGGCTTGTCATTGGGGCAGTACCCTAATACCCTCTAAGGTACTCATTTGTTCCCTTTATATACTGCTGGGGAACATATATGCATGCGGACCTTTTTGGCCCTAAATTAGTACCTTGATACCTTGGTACCTTGATATCCAATAATCAGCCCTAGGGGGTACATTAGAGTACCTTAGGGGACAGAAATGGACTCCTACTGTCCCCTTGTTTCTGACAGTGAAGAATCTGATTCACACTTTTCAAGTTCTCAGAAAAAGAAATCTCATCTCGAAAGACCACCCTTGTAATACTCTGCACCACTTTGGTGCTCTACATAAAGACAACTTGGACAAGTAACAATAGAAGGATGCTGCTACATCCTTCAGTCATGCAATTTCCCTTCATGTTAAAAACTGTACAGCAAAGATGCAAATGTGTAAGTTAAAGCAAAGACATTGCAGAGTTAGAGTAACATTAATGATCATAACTTACAAAAAACCCACCTATATTTGTATAAAATTTGTGTTGGTCAAGAGAACCAGTTCTTTAAAATCTGTAGACTATATCACTATTAATTTTTCCATTCACATCAGTCAGAAGTGTAACGGCTCACAAAATCACACAATAATCATTAATGATATTAATAATTCTCTTTCTAATATGTTTCTGTCGTAACACTTTACACAGGGCCTGTTCATTGCCCTTTCGTGTAGCTAATCTAATTGGATATAAACATTGCTCTGCTGAGGTTTCAATGGAATCACACTAATTTCACATGAAAAGCGTTTCAACTTCCTGCCCATTGTAAACACACTCTTGGATATATAAAAAGAACCCGAAGTCGTGGTCAGCTCTTAATAAACAAGAGAGATATCTCAGTGCTGCGCACTGAATAAGAACAGCACACTTTGGGCCAGCTGTTCTACTGCGCATGCGCTTTGGCTTCCCCCACTCCAGCACCTGCTACCCTCACTCCACCTTCTAAACTCACCAAAGTCCACTGGGTTAGCACAGTGGCCTGGTTTGTTTCACTAATATTTTATAAACATGATCAAATTGTAAAGATAAAGAGAACAGCTTTGTCTCTGAATGAGGAAACGAATTGGTTATTAATTTGCAGTGTAGCCAAAGTGTAGTCCTGTTTAGTCAAAGTCTCAGTGCTCCAAAAGCATATATTTTTATGTTGATGTGAGGTCAATAACATGAATAAAATTAATGTTCTGTAGTTGAATGACCAGGTTTGCTGCTAAAATGGCCACAAGACATAAACAGCAGGTTAAATCACTTTACAAAAGTCTCATTTTGTGTGATTATTGGCATTACGACTGTAGTGGCAGCAGAAATGTACAAGCAGCAGCAGCAGCAGACTGCTGTATCCTTCTATGCTTAGTACTAACAGCAGTCATGAAAAGACAATTTGCCACCAGCAAAACTAACAGACATGGGTTCTAAAGCAGAGCCTGAGGAAGATGCAGCGAAATGGTGGTCGGATGCCATTTCTTGTGAACTGGAGTGATGATAATTAGGCAAACATTAATCAACGGCTTGGATCAAGACCTTGGCTTTTCGAACGCGTAGGATTAGCCTTACGCATGAGTCTAACTATGAGATCAAAGAGCAGCGGAGTAAAAATCCCATTCGAGCTTTCAGAACATCCACCATCTTGGCTGCAGGTGTTTTGATCTGACACTTCACCCGGTATAGAACACTGGCGCAATGAAACTCGGTATAACAGACAAGTGACGTGGACATGCACTCGTGATTCATCTCAAAAAAAAATTTTTGAGAGAGAGAGAGCAGTTCGCATTTAAGGACTTTTGCGCATCTACCCGGGGGGATTTGACATTTACGGACAGCATCTTCACTCGCTGCAGAAAATCAAATGGCCACCCACCCCCTCTCTCTTCTCTTCTCATCTCATCTAATCTCTCCTCTTCTTTTCTCTTCCTCCACGCCATCCGTGCGCTCGGCCGGGAGTCCGGTGCTACGCCCCTTGTTACAAGCTTAATCACACACGGCCATATGGAACTAACTCTCAGTTCTGGCGCTGCGTTAAAACCCAACACAAGCAGCTCCATTACTTATTTCTGAACGTGAGAATGAAATATCATCATGACATTTAATATACACCAAAGGAACAGAGAGGAAATTAAAAAACAAAACAAAACAAAAAAACCCGACAATGCAAATTTATAAAGAGAAGGCAGAATCATAAGAACATTTTAAACACTCTTAAACAGTAATAAATCTATTCTAATAAAATTAGAATGAAATCAAGAAGAGGCTGCGCAAACGCTAAGGGCTTTTCTATCCAAAGTGCGCAAGCACACCGCTCTCTCGCCTGGGATCGCCATAGTTCACCTTCATCACTTTGCCCCCATGTAAACTCTTCATTCCTGCCTTCATACACCACGCTATTCAGATAAGTAGCCTATAATAGCACTAAACACACCTTTCTCAAACCGAGTGGTTTTTTTTTTTTATGTTCGTTTCGGCAAATATTTACTTTCTTTAAACGCATGCTTTTCTTAAGCTCCTAGTATTTGGCAGAAGAGTTCTACAATTACAAAAATCGATGCCCACGAAGACATTCAGAAAAGCTACGTTACCATGACCGGCACATTTCAGAAGTCCTTAACCTTGATTTCCATGGTAGGGCATCTCGTAATGGGATGTTGTGGATAAATTAACCTTTAAACTCCACTCGTAGTTCTGGATAAATGGTTAAGAACCGTTCTGCAAACGGGAACTCCGAACAAGCTAGTGCACTTTTCAAACCGATCTAGGAGTTAAGCGTGCTGAAGATTTGTGTTTCTACGAAAGAAAACAACAACAACAACAACAACAACAAAACGTCCAAATGTTTACTGACACACGGAGTGTTTTAAATATAAACACAAGTACCTGAGTAATCAGATAATTCCGACACCGTTGTTCAGACGACACACAAGAAGATCTTCGATGTTTTCTTTATTTTCTTTCTTTTTTTGCCGCAGTCACACCGTTATCACGATATCAAATCGTTTGCCCGAAATTATGGCATTTACTGATTAAAAACAAACAAACAAACAAATAACAAACAAACAAACAAACAAACAAACAAAAAACAGTACTGGCCCGGTAGTATCCAGATGGAATGACAGTGGTTAATTGTGTCTTTCCGGATGCTGCTAGGAATGCGCAGGACTCCACATCAGGGCGCTAAAGGTTACTTGTTTGTAAAAAAAAAAAAAAAAAAAAGGAAAGTCTTCATTTGCCTTTATCAGCGGGAAAACGTAATATTGAGTTCCCTTTCCCTCATGAGCCATTGCACCCCCACCACCTCCCTCCTGTTTGCCATGACATCACGAAAGCTGTAGTAAAACCTACAACATCAGATGGGCTGGGCTTCGGGTCCCCCCATAGTTGTTCAATGGCCATGTGTACAGATATATACACACTCTCGCTGTCTCACACACTCCCTCCTTAGACAGGATATAAACCCGAACCCGCTAATTCTATCGTAACTCTTACACACAGAGACATTCACTTGTGCGCATGCACACAAATACTCTTTGCTAAAAGGCTACAGTCTGAGAGAGAGAAGAGAGAGAGAGAAGCGAAGGTGAATGGTTGGATGTAGATTATGCTGATCAGTCACTGTCATTCAGCGTGTTTCAATCAACATACACACACAGAGCGGAGTGCTTGAATGCACCAGTCTGTATATATTGTTCAAAAGAAGCAAGAGGTAAGCCGCTTACCTCACACCCGGAAATTAATCTTTAATATTTCACAAAGGCATGTTTATGTCACGGTGCTTCCTGAACCTTCCCCCTTTGAGTATTTCCAAATGGTACTGTCCAGTGATTGAGGCAAAACACTAATGTGCGTCCCAAGTTACGCACAAAACAGTGACATCTATAACTCCGGCTTTCATATTTGAGGACATGATTAAGCCACTTTACAAGACAAAAAGGACTTCACTACTTATTATGGTACAAAACCCTGGAAAATAGTTCCACAAAGCTGAATTAATCTGTCATATTTTCTTATTATCCGAATGACGTAAATCACATAATAAATAATGCTTGACAAGAGTGGCGATGCACTTAAAAGCACAGTAAACCTCCTCTCGCTTCCATTACTAGGTGAGCAGGTCAGTGTAGTTTGGAATGACTCCCAAATGTAGCTCACACTGTTGTTTTGTTTTGTTATTTTGTAACCATTAGTGAAAATGACAACCATTCATTACAAGTCATTTGAGAATATTCGCCACAAATGCCACTCTTTATCTGCTGTCTCCAAGCTGTGCGGGGGATTTTCAAAAAGCCAACCTTCCCCTTTCAGAAATTGTATTAAATTCTTATCTCTTTGCGGCAGGCCCTTTTTTGCTATCTCATTGTTATGCATTGGAGCTGAAATCAATCACGTTACGTCCGCGCCGCATCAATATGATTTGAGCAAAGCTTCACAAAACTGAGACACAAGTCAACAAACAAAGAATATACTCAGAAAATGAATCCCACTGTCCATCTTGTAGCACACGCCTGAGATTAGGAGTCACATATATGGGGCAAATGTAGGCTACTTTCTGTTTAGGTTAATATTGTTTATGTCCCAGCTTGCTTTAGATGATATGCAAGGGGGACTTTTCTTAGTTGTGTGTATTGTTCAGTCTCTTCTTGGAGTAGAACGGGGTATGAATTACCAAGTAATATATAGCATAATTATAATGTGCTTTATCGCTTTGGGTTGTGAGATACCCATTTCCTGCACTGTATTTACTGCCTCTATAATGCATATTTTGTGTGGATATGTGGCCAGCGTCCTTTTTTAAGATTTAGTATTTCTATTAAAAGAGAATGTTTTGTATTATTACACCTCTGTATTATTTCTCAACTAGCACATATTAAAATCTCAAGCTGTAACGATTGAAAACAAATTTACAACAGAAAACAGCCAGGACAGAATAGTAAGAGTGGACTTTGTGCTTCAGTACCACAGACAGCACTCTCTTTTCAAGCACCATGGACAGCGACACAGTGCCGAAGAGTAAGTATCCAAATACCATTAGCCTACATTTACAGCACAGCACTTAGCAGACTCGACTTAAAGTAAAAGATGTTCACACACACACACACACACACACACACACAAGTCTTAGGCACCCTATTTTTTTCATACAAACTTTGTTATAGATTTCTGTTTTATGATTTCTACATTATTGAATCAGTACAAAAACTTTTTTTAAGAGTTCCAAACATTTGTTTTTCAGCACAAAATTAAATGTTACATCAGAGAACACTTTTCAGATAAAAAAGAGAAACCATAATGAAGTCTACTGGGTTTTAGTGCAAAATTAAGAAGCGAGTGTGATAGTCAAAGTGTCCAGAAGAACTGTGGCTGATTCTGCAAGATGCTCAGTAAAACCTCCAGCTCATTTCCTTATAAAACTGCACTCATTGTACCTGAGACTACTATTTGTTTAAAGCAAAAGGTAATCTCACAGCAAATATTGACTTTGTTTCATTTATTATGGCTTACTGCTGTTTATAGTTTTTTAAATGTTGAAACATTTCATTTCATTATTTTTAAAACCATTTTTGGTCTACAGCATTTCTTTACATATGCTTAAGACTTTTGCACAGTAATGTACATTTTATTTTTATTTTTAAGAACTGAACCTTCAGTTAGTGACATAGCTTTTCAAAAAGCAGGTGAAGCTCAATATTTTCCCTCCCACAGTATCCTTTTCCTACATTTAAATGAAATAACTCATTAACAAAGCAAGGATGTCTAAATCAAAGTTGACTGATTAGGCCTAACACTGATGAGCTTTTTAAAACTTTCACTTAAGTTGGAATAAAATACCCAGTGCCCAATAAACTGAAGTGTAAAAATAAAACAAGTGAAAAATAGTGATAAAAATGACATGTTTGATGTTTCATTTTTATGAATCTGAAGTTAAGGACATTGTGATTAGAAAACAGGTTCTCAACAGCTAACACAGAAAATTCCCTTGCGTTTGATTAACCACTTCGGCCTATGCACATTTCACCGCTCTGATGTCAGTGTGTCATTGAGCCACTTCTGCTCCAGACTAAATGCCAATCTCTTCCGTTTTGCAGTCAGAGCCTAAAGTCACAAAGCACAATGAGACTGTGTCTAAGTATACATATTGCATAAGGTAGCAGCTGAGAGAGCGACAGGAACCCCCTGGAAGTCTGGAAAGGCCCTCGGCAGATGGAACAAGCTGCTAGAGAACAACAGAAAATTCTGAATGAATAGCTCCAGGCTGGTATTGTCTGCTGCTTGGTCATTATGCTGCTTGTGAAAAAAAAACAGCCTTTGTCTACACAGCCTTGAAGCTCAGAAGTTTAGAAATGGTTGCGTCGAGTAAGTTCTTGAAGGTTATGTATTGTCTAATGAAAAAGCATTTTAAAAAATCAGGCCTGTATTTGAAGTTTGTTTAAAAGATATTGCTTAAACATTAACATACAATAACAGGGCAGGTTCATGATTCAACAAGTGATAGCCTTAAAAATTCTCTTTTTTGACCTGCATAGGTTTATACAGAGAAGACAGTGTAACAAATAGCATAGAAGAAAAATCTTGGAGTCACCAATAAGGCGGATAAGCTACCATTACTTAATGTAGAAACCAAGTAACACATTTCATACATTTCTAGTTCACAGCAGCCTAGACCACTTAAAGAAACCCAATAAATTCATACAAAGTGATTTTAATAATCTCAAGTGAACAGAGAGAATGCACATGTATGTGACTGACCTAAGAAAGTTCCACAGAGCTTCATTGTTGCAGTCCAGTGTCTCCTCATGCGCGACCAGGCAAAGTGCCTCAAAACTAAACTTGTGAAGAAAAAGTTGTGGCCAGCTGAGTATAACTTCTCTGGGCGTCTGGTGCTGGGGGGGATGCAACTCCCTTTGAGTGTGCTGCCAAACCCCTAGCCAATCACAAGCACTGCTGAACCCAGTTCACACAAAGGGCTTGTGGCCTACTGCCAGTGACAGACAAGTGATGGTTTTCCCACCAGCTGTGTCTAAGTTCCCAAAACACAACAGCTTTCAAAAGTATGTACTAGGCTACTTAAGCATCCATTACTGACACCCAAAAAAAAAAAAAAAGCATTGATATTTTTCTCTCTGTGGATGGTATGCGACACGTGTGGTCATGACAGTCATTAAAACTGTCAAAAATGGCAAGCTGAGGTGAAGTGAGGACCCAAGAGCAGACTCAAGACAGGCAGTGTACAGAGAAAAGCTTCTTTAATGAAGGAGAGGGCAGAGGTACAGTAGGGCTCAGGCAAAAATCAGTGGTCAAAAAAATGGGCCAGGAGGTCAAAAACACAGAGGAGCAGGTAGGCACGATCAGGGACAAAAACAGGATAGAAAAATCTGAACAAAAATCGAAGAACACAGGGACAAGGGAAATCCAGGCAGAGGAAGCAAAAACACAATCCAAAGGAACAAGCAGGTAAAACGGGGCAAAAAACTGGACAGAGAACTAGACAAAAAACTAGGAACAATTCAGGCAGGGGGAATCAAGAAGACACGATACCAAAGGGTTGTGGTGAGGTGAGGAAAGTCTACGAGAGACAGTCTGGCAACTGGCGTAGCTCCAAACAGTTCTTAAGAAGGCCCTGGCTGATGGGAGAGGAGTGGTAGCAGATGTGGGAGTGCCGCTTCAGGGAAAATGGCCTTCAGCAGGGCAGGACTGAATTCCTGTCCCAGATCCGGCCTAGAGCTGGCATGGAAGTCCCACAAATTCAGGCATGGATGGACTGGACCGGACTGTGACAGTACCCCCCCCCCTTAACGGGCATCTCCAGGTGCCTTAGGAAGTGCCTCAGGGTGTTGTTAGTGGAAGTCCATGATGAGGGTGGGATCCATGATGAACCTGGCAGGAACCCA
>JAOANJ010000005.1:32921396-32931691 GCA_026413345.1 Ariopsis seemanni | reverse complement strand
TTTAATGTGGATACCCTCAAATGAAAGCTGAAAGTCTGGACTTTATGTCCATGTCCATTATATAACTATAACTTGAAGATGTTTCAGTAAACAGGTAAAAAAAAAAAAATTGTCAGTGTCCAAATATATATGGACCTAACTGTAATTGAAAAGGGTGGGGGAGAAGAGAATGCATGTCATTAGCAGAGGTAAGTGCAAGAGCGAGATCGGATTGTGATCTAGACACAGACCCCAAGTTCATTCAAGGTGGAAAATGAGACCTTGGGGGGTGTCCTTATAGTTGGGAAATCATAAGTTCAAATCCTGTTGATGCCACACCCATCTATGGCTGGGAGTAAAGAGAGCAAGAATTTCCATGCTGTCTGGGTGGAAGTGATGGCATACTCTGACAGGGGAGATAATTACAGCGACACTAGCCAATCACAGGTATCTGTGAGTTCATGTATGTAGAACAGGGCAGCTAGAGCTTTCCCTGTGATGCAGAAAAAGGAGCAGTTTGAAAAGATGCAAAGGTTGGCATCATGGGACTTGAAGAAAGACTATGTTTCCCCCACCCTCCCCAGTTGGTCGGTGTTGTGTGGTAAGGGAGAGTTGGCTAATAGGTGGAAATTGGCAAGACCACATTAGTGAGAAAATGGGAAGAGGGAATGAGATCTCTGTTTCATCAGTTCTTTTGAAATTCTGTTTTACAGCTTTCCGGCCGCGATGCAGAGAGCTGTTTACTTGGCAAACACGCTGCTGAATCAGTGCAGTTTGTGGCCTGTCAAGTCATTCCTCCTCATGGAGCTGTTCTGGGCATCACTGTTTTTGGCTACTTGCAAAGACTTATGCAGGCAAATGCTCGCTCAGGCTGTTCTCCAAAAGCTGGTTGTCCGTGGCAGCAGAACGTTCCCCCAGGGAGCAGCTTTGACCACACTCTCCCGCTGTGTCAGAACTCGTACTCCGAAAGCAGCCAGGACGGATTAACACCCCCACATGCATGGCATTCAGTGTCGGACCTGGTTTTATGCTTCTCTCCAGAGGAAACAAGAGGATGCTCTTTACCGGAGGTTTCAGTGGACGATGAATCACAAGAACCTTTGGTCTCGCAGTGGTCAAATGGTGTGCAAGGTGCTGAACTCTGCCCCTTCAAGCCTTCTGAATCAAAACCTAACAGACTGTCTACTTCACACGAGTCTTTGTTTAATGCTTCGTCTACGTCCCCCGTAAAAACCACACCCTGTGATCCTGAATCGAAAAGCTTCTCCTTGAATCAGTGGGCTTCAAAAAACTGTCTTAGCCAATTTAATGCACCTTTTCCTGAAAAACCGCTTGTCAATCACACCAGATTTGCTTTAGAGGATGCACCTCTGTCAGAAACCTTAGGAGGTTTTGTCAGCATAGAGCCGCAGATTGTTAATCAGAAAGTCCTCGGTTTCACCAGTAAAAGAGATCAAGTCACACCTGAAAACAGTGTTCTGCTCGACAATGACACAATTCCCAGGTGTACCTCAGAGGTTGGATCACTGTACTCTTCCGTTTCTGTTCTCACACCATTGCATGATGTTACCAATGACGAGAAGTCGCTGGAAAGAACGGATAGAAAGCAAAAAACGTCCTCAGCATCTAAACATACAACAAAACTATCACATGTTTCTCAGGAGTTGCTCCCGTGTGTCTCAAAGGATGTGGTTTCAAAAAGAAATGCAAGTCCTCGTGCACAAAGTCATGCCATAAAAGAGCAAGAAAATCAATCGAGTGGCTCTGATGCCTATAATTGTTCAGCGGATTTATTTCACCAAAGCAGCATGGACATTTTTGATGTAGCTGAAAGCGCTGTCTCTGACGGCGATCCAAAAAAGCAAGACCGTGTTTGTGATAACATTTTTGAGCCTAATATTTCAACTTTCAATTTTGCGCCTCCTCTGCAGTCCACCCCTATTGTGGATCCATCCATCCAGTGCGCACATGGACAGAGGCGTAAACTCAGCAAAAAACGGTCAGGCTTGCAAAGGTCTAAGAAAAGAATCGCTCTTACAAGCCATATTAGAGTAATCCAAAACCACACTAATAACAGCAAAGGGTTGCAGGTGGTGAAATCTGAATGTAATCACACTTGGCATTCTGATTCTTCTTTCGAAATCTCTGAAAGTTCAGCAGGTGGCTGTGAACTGAAAGCAGATATGAAACACACACCTGGAAACTCTGCTTTCCCCTCCACCGCTAATGACTGCTCGAGAGACCTTTTTGATTCTTTGTTCTGAGTACTGATTAAGATTTTAAAAATTGTAGTTCTGAAATCTAATCAAAGATTTTTTTTTTTTTTTTTGGTACGAGTTGAGTTTGTAAATTCTCACATGACCAAATATGATTGAAGAGTGTTTGAGTTGTAAGAAAATAAATTTGAGCATTTTGTTTCAATGTAGTTGTAACAATGCTAGGAACGGTTTGTCTTGTTCATCTGTAACAGAAAATATAAAATGTTTGGACATAACGCAACCCTTCTGCTTTTTTCCACTTTGTTAGTGATTGCGCCACATTGTTAACTAAACATTTAAGTTATTCCATGTAATCGAGTCATACATGAGCTGATAGCCGATAAAGCGCGTAGCATACAATAGGCTATAAGACATGTACGACGAGATTGAGTTGAATAACTTTTATTCTATCCACATTCTGAGAAACGGAGCATTTTTATTTTTTGCAAATTCGATAAATAAAAACTATACAAAACGCCCATTTCCGCTTAGACTGTAAACAAACCGGCGAAATGATGGTAGCAATTTGTGAAAAATGCTATAATAATTATTGGAAAAAAAAGATACGTTCTTACCATTAAATACTTGCATTCCATATTTTGTTGCTATTTTTTTTTGGAGTTTTGTTTTCAGGTAGAGTTTTTATGTCGTCCTCGGTTGGTTCAGCAACACACACTGCCATTTTGTTTTTCTCTCCTCATGGTATATGAGCTGATATCCTAGTAGTAGAGTAGCCAATCAGAGCGCGCAATTGCTCATATCCAATGAATGTGGATAGAATAATGTTAAATATTCAGTATATAGTGACAATACAGTATATTCAGGTATTGTGATATAATTTCATTTATTATTATTATATTTATTTATTTTTACCTATGACATACCCATAAGTAATTATTTCACTCAAATTTTTTTTTTGTAAGTGCTTGGATCTCGAACAATATTTTAAAAAATATATAAGTTGGTAATAACAAAGTACATTTAATTTTTATTATTTGACCAGATTTGAGTTATTTGTATTTCGGAACATTCCTATGATGATTTCTGAGTTGTCATTTATTTGGAAAGACGATCACCTTGGGGGAAAGAAAAAAACAATGTGGTTTTTAAGTATATTCCTGAGTAACATATTGGAAGCCTTACATGTCCTTAAACCCTACGTATGTGTAATGATGACTGGAGAATGTTATCCTGATGTCAGGTTTAATTTATTAAAGTTAAATATTTAAATAAAGTATATATGTAATGCATAAAGTTAAACAGAAGTCACTGAACATAGCCCATGAACAACTTCAGAAAAACAAAAATCAATTTTCTATCATGTATAAATGTACAAATTTGATGCAATAAAGATTTTGATTTAAAAAATCTGTCCCTTGAAAATTCTTTAAGGTTTAAGAGAAGTGTCTGTTTCATTTTCTTCTGCTGGTATTATGGTCAAGTGCTGCAAAAAAAATTAAAAAAATGTTGGCAACTACCACTCACGGTTTATTCCAAGTCCCAGCATGCAGGCTACAAGGCCGATGCAATGCGGCACACGATGTCCTTGCAAAACAAACAGGATGAGTTATTTTAGAGGCAGCATACAATTACTGATTTGATGTATTTTGAAACATGCGTGACACAATCCACTGAAAATACCCGCAGAGCCTGGTGACTGGGACAGATCAGGAAATGAGTACTGTAGCTTTATATTCATATACCTTGGACGATGACTCAACAGGCCAAAAATGTTAGAAATGAGGATTTGCAAGATGTTGAGTGCATCTTGGGTGAGGTTCAGTGGTGGATATGATAATTTGAACAGCTTATTAATATGTCGGAATAGACTTGAGATAAAAGTAATTTACTGTAAAATATTGGTGTGACTAGAAGAATAAAAGAAACCTTTATTTGCCACATGCACACTTCAAGCACAATGAAATTCATCCTCTGCATTTAACCCATCTGAAGCACCGAACACACACACCCAGAGCAGTGGGCAGCCACACTACAGCGCCCGGGGAGCAGTCAGGGGTTAGGTACCTTGCTCAAGGGCACTTCAGTCCAAGGCCGCCCCACTTTAACCTAACTGCATGTCTTTGGACTGTGGGGGAAACTGGCGCACCCGGAGGAAACCCACGCTGACACAGGGAGAACATGCAAACTCCACACAGAAAGGCCCCTGCCGGCCACTGGGCTCAAACCCAGAACCTTCATGCTGTGAGGCGACAGTGCTAACCACTACACCACCGTGCCGCCCCTAACCACGTATTAACCATGTATTGTATCACTTAGAATTGCTCACTACAGAATAGCTCCTTCATTTTATGTCTTGTTATTCAAACCAATTTTTTTCTGCTCAGAGGCAGGTGACCAGACCCAAACTGCCACAAGCACTGAATGTCAAGAGAGGTCCAGCATATCTTGTCAGGACACTACTCTGGGGAATGGGGCAATAAAATCTTTTCATAGATCAGTACAGAGAGGTATAGCCCCAAGGAGAAAGCCTGGTTTGCAGCAAAAAGCATTCTGGACCATTCTCTCATCACAGACTTTCATCAATATCGCCAACATTGGACAGGTTCCAGACCCAGGAGCAGGTCTAGTTGCAGGGGTGGTCCAGCTTCAGGAGCTACCCATTGGAGAGTTCTGTTACATCTACCAGGAACATTACACCTCCACACCTGCAGAGGACTCCCTCCTCTGAATACACATCTTCAACACCACACAACTTCCTATTCACAATCTATATAAAGTACATGCAAACCTTCTGATAACATTAAGTCTTGTTGACACATACTGTTTGTATAGCTTCTGAGCCTTTGCTGGTGTGGTTGTCATGCTTGTTTAAACCTTGCCTTGATAATGACTACTCTGGAATTGCTGTTTTTGTAGATCTTTGTTGGACCTTTTAATTACAAAGAGCTTGTGATGCTCTCCATTTTTAACACCATACCCAGCCTGTGCAGCCATCCATAACCATAAACATAGAACAATCGGAACCCAATTATTGTCATTTAATTATTCTGCCAATTGTTAATGGCATGCCACAATTTATACAGCCAACTCATACTATTCTCATGCGGGAGGTGTTTTGCATTGACTCAATGTATCATGAGTTCTGTCTCTTTTTTTGTAGGAATTTGTCAAATACCCAACATTAGAGAGACTTGAAAATAGCTTCCTGAGGAAGACTCTCCCCTCTCGTCCTCTTTATAATTTTCTCTTGTGCCATTTAACATCCTCTCTTTCTTTTTCATACTTTACCAGACATTATATCAAACTTCTTCAGCTCGCAGAAATCCTGACATGCAGTAAATATTTTCAGCAGTTTTAAAAGTTGTTTTGCTGCTTATTCTGTTCACTCTTCCAAGTGCCAGATAGAGGTTACACCTATCTCTATCAAGTATGAATTTCTCCTTTCAGTTTTTCAATTTGTTTGGAGATATTCATACGTAGCCAGTTGAACAATGTGTAGAGAGTGTTTTGAGGCTGTTTCGATAGTGTGGTATGAATTGCTTGTGGAATTAGTACTGTAATAGCTGTTTCCTTTTGTTGATTTAAAGCGGTCACTTTAAGACCAGTTTAGAGGTGGAGCTTCCATAAGACATCAGGCACAGGGAAACAGCAATGCCATGGAACAAAGGATGGCTGAGACTGGGAAAACATTTTAGGTATGTGATATCCACACCACGCTGAAGGCCACACTGAACAGCAAGGCAGTGTAAGTAATGATAAAAGTACACTGGTGCCTAAAATCATCCCATAGTTGTGTATGCTGATTATTTCAACAACCTGTGTCTATTTTGCATGCTTCTGCCTAATTTAGTTCCAGGTATGTGTCTGTCTTAGTGCACAGGCGGCACACTGGAGTGGGAGTGAGTTTATGATTTTCTTCTGAAAAAAATTAAGTTCATGTGAAAATGTTGGTAAAAGTATATTTTATTCATGAATGTGTTTCCCAGTACACTAATGCACTGTAATTATAATTATACAGGTTGTGCAGTTTTACAAATGTATTTAGTTGTGCTCTGTGTTCATTTTATTTCTTTATTTAGGAATAAGCCTCTACAGTTGTCTAGGGTTATCAAAAGATATCTAGTGTCATAAGTTCATTAGGTTGAGTTATCTGCAGGAGATATTGAGCTAGAGTCTGTCTCCTGTGATCATTTATCTAACGGTGATACTCAGGATGACCTACATATACCATTGGGTTATTAGTGCTATCGTGAACAGTTTGAAGTTGAAAGTCAACATTAGGTTTTTGCTAGGGACAGTGTTTCAGGAGTGGTTGAACATAGTGGACTTATCTGCTTCTTTATTGGTTTCATTGATGTTAATTATATAAAAATGGAAGATGATTATTCTGTTTTATCATCAATATGATTAACTCAAACTCTCCAAATTACAAAATTAATGCTGTTTTCTATTGAATGCAGTCAGGGAATAAAACACCCACAAAAAATTTTTTTTGTTCTGGGTCTGGTTGCATCATTCATGAACAGGCCACACATAGCTAAATTATGTTATGGAACCAAAATAGAAAAGTAGACTGAAAAAGAGCACACCTCGAGCTGTCATGCCTGTCTCCAATTTCCTCATTTTCTGAGCTACAAGAGTAGCCGAAACCTGGGAGTAAGGAGAAAGCACCATCATGGAGTCCACACCAGTTGCCAAGCTCCTTCAGACCCTCATCAGCAACCATGAAGCTCAACATCAGGCCCTTGTTGTGCTGTGCACAGAGTAGGGGTAATGCTTCTGGGTTCTGCTCCAGGCCAAGGCAGAGGACTGGAAGGTGATCCAGAACCTTGTCCAGCTAGCAAGTACTCCAGCAGCCACTCCCATGAATGTTGCAGCCAAACCACGTGTTCAATTGCTCAAGATGGGGCTGCAGGACGATCCAGAGGCTTTTGTGGAGCTGTTTGAGTGCATTACTGAAGCGTGTTCATGGCCAACCTCGCAGTATGCAGTCCACCTATTGCTGCTCCTGTTGGGGGAAGCCCAACTTGCAGCTCAACAGCTCCCAGCTGCCAATGTGCTGGAATATCTAGACCTGAAGAGGACTGTTCAGCAGCGAGTCAGCTACTCCCTGGAACAACATCGCCCCTGCTTCCATGTGCTGGCATACAGGGAGATTGGCTGCCATTCACTTTCAGCCAACAGCTCCAAGACACCTGCTGACAGTGACTGTTGACTGAAGATAGTCACCCCAAGGACATCATTGACTGAGTGGTACTGGAGCAGTTCATTATTCGACTGCTGGGAGGAGTGCTAGCCTAGGTCCAGTGCCACCGTGCAACGTCACTGGAGGAGTTGGTCCATGTGGCAGAGGACCAATGGTGGCATTTCCAGGAGAAGGCACTCCTGCCCCTACTCCCTCTCTTCCTTCTCAGCCCTTTCCCATCCCTGCACTGTGAAAGCAGGGGCCAATTCCTCCAAAACCCACTCCTCAAAACCATCTCCCTCCCAGTTTTCCCCTCACCCTCTTGTGCCTCAATGCCAATGCAGCCATTAACACTCTCTCTCTCTCTCTCTCTCTCTCTCTCCACAGGTGGAAACATCTGTGCTCACCAAGATGAGGATAAAGCCCAGGCAGGTCTGCAGATGCTGCTGGAAAACCAGGCATTTCCAGGATCAGTGTCCCCTTAAGAAGGTGAGGATTCTGATCCACATTCCTGATGCGCCTTGGATGCAACCAAGCAGGAGCGCACCAAGTATTCACATGAGTATTCAAGGGGGTACACATCAGGCCTTGGTGAACTCTAATCAGATAACGGTTCATCAAAGCCTGATTCAGTGTGGGGCACTAGGAAATGCATGATTGGTGAAAGTGAAGTGTGTGCTTGGGGATGTTCATGAATACCTGCTGATGCCTGTCACTATCCAATTTAGAGGTGAAAAACAGTGTGGAGGTGGTGGTTAGTTCTCGCCTCACCCATCCACTTATCCTGGGGACAAATTGGCCAGAGTTTAAAATATTAGTCAAGTATTTATTTGTGGATGGGTCCTGCTGCAGTGAAACATGGGGGGATTCCAGTGCAGTGTTATCTGCGGAGGTGGTTCCAGGGCCATCTGCATCAGCTTCATGTCAGGGGGACATGGAGTGTGGTTTTCTTTTGGAATTTCCCATTGGATCAGTCGCAAGACAAAACTCTGAGGCACCCTTTTGATGCAGTTAGAGTAACTGGTGGTCAAAACCTCCAGTCTAATGTCAGAGTCTCCTACCTGTATTTTTCAGTAATAAAAAATAGGTTAAATCGAGTGATGCAGGACATGCACAGGAGAAGAAATGACTAAGTTGCTGGTCCGAAAGACCCATGGGGTACTTTTATTCCATGCAGCTCATCATAATCCCATAGTAGGGCATTTATCCATCCATCCTTTATCTGTAGCCGCTTATCCTGTTCTACAGTGGGGCATTTAGGTCAGGATAAAACATTGAATTGACTCATGGCCTGTTTCTATTGGCCAGGCATTTGCAGCAATATTCATAGGTGTTGCACAGCATGTAACAAGTGTCAACTGGTGAATCTACTGGGCATCCCAAAAGTGCCATTGCACCCTTTTACCATTGATCAAGACCCCCTTCAAAAGAATTGCTATGAATCTCATCAGGCCGTTAGATCAATTTGCACAAGGGGATCACTTTGTGTTACTTTTGGTGGATTATGCAACGTGATACCTGGAAGCAGTGCCTCTACACAACATGTTTGCATACAGTGTTGCAGAAGCACTCTTCCACATTATCTCCTGAGTTGGGATCCTGAAAGAAATCCTGACTGATCAAAGCACAACATTTATGTCATGCACATTTTGCAAACTGTAGGAATTACAGGAGATTAAACCAACTCATACCAGTGTTTATCATCCGAAAATGGATGGGCTGGTTGAACGATTTAATCAAAAGCTTAAGAACATGATTCATAAGTTCATTGCTAGGGATGCTAGAAATTGGGATAGATGGCTTGAACCCCTCTTATTTTCAGAATGAGAGGTTGTGCAAGTTTCCATGGGGTTCTCCCTATTTGACTTGCTGTATGGTCACAAGCTTTGCGGGGTCTTGGACGTCATTAGGGAAACTTGGGAAAAGGGACCTTCTACTAGTAAAAATGGAACTCTATGTTCTTGACCGGAGATCAAAATTCCATACACTGAGTCAACTAACCCAGGAGAATTTGCTCCAGGCACAAGAATGCCAATCCCAACTGTATAATAGAGGGGCTTGGCAATGGAAATTTGCACTGGGAGATAAAATGCTCATTTTACTACCCACGTCAAGCTGTAAATTACTCACAAAGTGGCAAGGACCCATTGAGGTTCCATGGCGAGTCAATTATCAGGTCAGGTGAATGGATAGAAGTGATGCACTTCAGATATACCACCTCAATCTCCTGAAATTGTGGAAAGGAGGCAGTTACTATGGCTCTGGGAATGGTGGTTCCCAAGAGAGAGGAGCTGGGACCCCAGGCAAGTCTAAAAAGTGTGGCCTGATTCACCCTGGTCCCCTGTGGAGACCAGGGCTTGCATTTCCAGAAAGCACAGTTTGCCAGATTGCAGGAGGAATTCTCCAATGTGTTTTTGCCTCTGCCTGGTCACACTAACCTGATAGAGTACCACATTGAGACTCTTCCAGGAGTGGTGGTAAGTAGCCACCAGTATCAGCTCCCTGCGCATGTGCGCGCGGGCGCACACACACACACACACAAAAAAAAAAAAGTGGTTTGGGATGAACTCTAGACTGTGCTTGACATGGAGGTAATTGAAGAGTCACACAGCAATTGGAGCAGCCCAGTGGTTTTGGTCCCCAAAACTGATAGGTCAGACCTGTTCTGTGTAGACTTAAGAAGTCAGTCAATGAGTGTCTAAATTTGATGCATATCCAATGCCTTGCATTGATGAACTGCTTGATCATTTAGGCACAGATCACATTTATTCAACACTGGACTTAACTAAGGGATATTGGCAGATACACTTGACTCCATTAGATTAGATTAGATTTATAGATTAGATTAGATTAGATTAGATTAGATTAGATAAAACTTTATTGATCCCTTTGGGAGGGTTCCCTCAGGGAAA
>JAOANJ010000005.1:32762332-32773957 GCA_026413345.1 Ariopsis seemanni | reverse complement strand
TGTATCGCATTCAAAGTGAATAATGTTCCTGCATGATTTCTCTTGGTTTAATATTTTTTACATCATAGAAACCTGCTATTTTAACAGGGGTGTATAAACTATATACACTCACCAGCCACTTTAATAGGAACTTGTTCTTGATCTAAGATTCCTATTCTTGGCTGGCAGGAGTGGAACCCAATGTGCTCTTCTGCTCACCACGGTTGTAAAGAGTTGCTATGACTTGCTATATCCTTCCCGGTAGCTCAAACCAATCTGGCCATTTTCCTCTGACCTCTCTTATCAACAAGATGTTTCCACCCAAAGAACTGCTGTTCAGGCAATGTTTTTTGTTTTTCATACCACCTCTATGTAAGCTCTAGAGACTGTTGGGTGTGAAAACCCCAGGAGGTCAGCAGTTTCTGAAATACCTACACCACAGCAAAAGTCACAAAGATCACAATTTTTCCCATTCTGATGTTTGAAGTGAATGTTAACTTAAGCTCTTGATTTGTACCTGCCTGATTTTATGCATTGTGCTGCTGTCAAGGGATCGGCTGATTAGAGAACTATATAAAACAGCAAGTGGATGGGTGCTCCTAATAAAGTGGATACATTGCATCATCTTGTTCATCATTCTGAAGACATCTATAATCTTTTTTTTACTATTTACAAATTGCTTGATAGCCATTAAAGTTCTAGAATGTTTTTAGATATTATAATAAACACTGATTAAGTAGTAGTGCTAATGTATGCATTAAAAAAATTAAAACTATGAAAAAAAATACTGTTTGTACATAGTTATTAATTTATTAAGTACACCTAATGAATCTTCTTTCACACCACGTATACATAATTGCATTTAGACAATTAGCAGTGGGGGGGGGGGGGAGACACTGATATGTCTAAAGCAATAACATGCATTTATGTTTACTGAAAGGATCACTTTTTACTACACACAAGTGCACTAACCTCAGTGGCAGCAACTGGTCCAGTTTCCCCTTACAGAAAAACCACATGAACTTCACATGTGATTTTTCACATGTGAAATATGTGGAAAATGTGTTTTGCACATGGGAAACGTGTGGTTTTGGCCCAATTTTATGTGAATCACATGTGGTAACGTTTTACACGTGCTCTACTGTACATGGTAACATGTTACAAAATGTGATCATATGTGGTAACGTGATCACATGTGAAATACATGGGAAATTCATGAGTTTTCTGTAAGGGTCACTTTACCTCTTGAACTGTTGATGTTTCAAAGTAAAACGTTCAAAATCATTGCTATACTCATTTTACTCTCTTACTGATGGTCACCAGAAGTTCATCTGGTCAAAATAGCACTATTTAGTCCCTTACAATTAAAACCTCTTAAATTTCCTTTTCTCGTAAGCATTCCAAAACTTGCAGCAGTGAAGCCCATTTGACTTTGTTTGCAGACATGTGTTATTGGTTTTAAATGGGGCATTTATCTACTAATCAGTGGTTCACTAACATGGATATGCTTTAGAAAAGTCTGTGAACCACAGAAAGGCTATTAGACAAGCCAGCTGTATATGATTAAAGGCTTGTCTGGCTGTTACTGAGCCTTCTGTGATCTGAGCAGAGGATAATTTCACAAAAAGTGAACACTAGAATAAACATAGCATCAGCGTCTGTCCTTCATTAGAGAATTTTTTTTTGGCTCTAGACCGTGTTGTTAATTTACAAATCTCTTGCATCTAAGAATCTTATTCCGATTGGCAGCACAGAAGTGTTGTGTGTGGGTTTTTTTGTTTGTGTTTTTAAATGCATGAAGTCTGTGTTTAAACGTTTCTTGAAATTAAACTATTTAGAGTACATTTCATTAAAAGAAAAAGTAGACAGCCTCAGGACATTTAACCTCGAATAGCGGACTTAACCTCTAATAGCTGATGGTTTATTAATCTTTTAATCCTAAGGGTTACAACTTTCCCCTTATACAGAACAAATAAATTGTGTTACGAAATGACCGTCCTTGAAAACAAACAGGTTATAACCAATATAAAATGTCAAACAACCTTATTTTATTTCTTCTAACTGGTTCATTCATTAAGCCCAGCTTACAAAAACAGGAATCAAGTCAAAGCCAATTGGCATCCATAGTTTTGAATAAATCTACAACAAATCTTTAACCTGATCACATCTCTCACTTTATGACTGCAGCCTAAATTTGAAATGGAAACTTTCTACTATATATGAATTTTATACACATTTCCATATACATCAGTATTATAATACATATTATAGCAAAGTTATATAGGCCGAGAGCATAAATTACAACAAAGCCATGTCAAACATTCAAGAAATATTTTCTGCTATTCACATTCAGATGACTGTCATCCAGTCGGTGATGTAGAATGGGATTGAAGAGCAACAGGCCAGGTGAGCATGCCCAGATATAATATATGAGGACATCTACTGCTTGAAAGCAGAAATCAGGAGTTACAAGAGCAACAAGATTCATTTGCCAGCTTTCTGAGCCTTTTGGGCTGATTTGGTGATTTTGCCACTCCCACCAATTTTCTTTTCTACATTCTTGATGACCCCAACAGCAACGGTTTGCCTCATATCTCGCACAGCAAAGCGTCCTGTAAATAGACCCAGGCAACAAAATTATACTCACAAAAAACAACATTGAAATTATATTTTATTTAAATTTTTTGAAAGTCTTTGGGACAAATGTCTGCAACCGTTGAGAAACGTACACATTCTTTTGGCATTACTTTATAATATGTGAAATTATTGCATGCTGAGCCAGACTAGCTAGTCTGTTACCAAAACACTTGACTTGCTGACGAGTCAGAGATCACCATGTTCAGAATAAGAGTCAATTTCACACATTTGTAGGAGATATTTACTATTTAAACAATCAGTAAACTCTGTGCAATTAAGAATGTGCGCGTGTGTGTGGGGGGAAAAAAAAAAATATCACATACACAATCTGCAGTATGAGCAATGGAATGATAATATCAGACCAGCAGTCAGTAAGGTGAGACCAGAGCCATATGCTCTCAAACAGGAAAGGGTCAGCATAGAAACAGCACTCATAATCCAAAATTATTTGTGACTGATGTAGGAATGTAGACTCACCCAAGGGAGGGTACTGAGAAAAACTCTCCACACACATAGGTTTCCCTGGAACCATGTCCACAATGGCAGCATCTCCAGACTTCAGGGACTTGGGGTTGTCTTCCAGCTTCTTCCCTGAGCGACGGTCAATCTTCTCCCTCAGCTCGGCAAACTTGCAGGCAATGTGAGCAGTGTGACAGTCGAGGACAGGGGAGTAGCCAGCACTGATTTGCCCTGGATGATTTAGAATAATAACCTGATTTAAAAGAAAGAAAGAGAGAGAGAGAGAGAACACAATAGTACAAAAACAGAAATGAATAGAAGTGGTCACCAGAAGGCCTTCGTACAAGTAATTTAAAAGCAAATGGGTGTAGCATAACCATTAGTGTGCTATGTATCCTAATCACTGAGCTGTTGTACCTGATCCAATATGCAGAACAATTCTGATCATTTTTATAGCAGAAAGTGAAGGAGACAAGATGGTTATAAGCTCATCAGTGCAGCTGGTTTGAAATAATGACTTGTGTTGGCCTTACTATTGAACATATCTTTCTTAGTGCTTTAAGGTATTGCATATAATAGTCAAAAGTTTTTCTGACCTGTGCTGTGAAGCCTGAAGCTTCCTGGGGTGGATCTGACCGGCTGTCTCCACACACGTTCCCCCTTCGAATATCCTTTACGGACACATTCTTCACGTTGAATCCTACATTATCACCTGGTACCGCTTCACTCAGAGACTCATGGTGCATCTCCACAGACTTCACTTCTGTGGTGATATTGACCGGGGCAAAGGTGACCACCATGCCTGGACGCAGGATGCCAGTCTCCACTCTGCCCACAGGTACTGTCCCAATGCCTAGAGAAAGACACAATAACCGAGACATGATGTATACTCTCTCTCTCGAGCCTTCAAGGATTGAGATTCAAGGCATATTTGACTGCCTTGTACAAGCACATCAGAGCACCAGATTTGTAATTATAATCTAAAGCCCTCATTCGTAATGATGAAATAGTATCTCTATCAGTTATACAAGTTTGTTAAAGACATGGAAAAAATATCTTCAAGGAGTATCTTGAAGTACAGTTGCATTGGTTTACTGCTATAAGCAGGCCATTCAGAAGCCATAAAGACTCCAAGACGATTGCTTTGAAATCTAAAAATACAAAAGGTTTGAGGGTTGCTATGATAAATATCAGAATACACCAAAATGTGACTCAAATACTACCCAGACATTGATGCTTGTATTTTACGAAGACTTTAGTTTAATTATGTGAGGCTTTGTATGCTTGATAAAAGTAATCAACCCCTTTTCCATTTTGTAGTTACAACATGGAACTAAACTTGGTTAACACAAACAGGTCTAACTATTTTTATTTAACTGTGACAGATTAATTCAACAAAAAGCAGATATTGTTGATGGGCATTCACACCCCATGGATCAATTCTTGGTAGAAACAACTTTGGTCATAATTACAGCTTCGTCTTCTGGGATATGTTTCTATCAGTTTTGCAACATGTGTATCCTGATATACATATTTGCCCTTTTTTTTTTTGCAAAATTGTTCAAGTTCTTTCAGATTTGAGGCACAAAATTTTAAAGCATAATTCTGTCCAGAGTATCTTAAAAGCAAAGCAATAATCTGAATTTTTAATATATGGACAAATTATTACTGGATACCAACTCTGAAGTGTCAATGCTACAAACAAACTATGTACCATACACACTACAACCTCATCCAAGTGGATTCAGACCTCCAATTTTGTAAACGTCCTGCAGCGGAAGGCGCAAAGGCTTGTCAGTGGGACGTGTGGGAGGCATGATGGTATCCAAGGCCTCAAGGAGAGTGATTCCACTGGCATGGTGTTCCTTCCTCTCAAGTTTCCAGCCTTTAAACCATCCCATCTGCAGAGTATAAGGGTTTAGACATAACATGACATGACATTTACTCCCCAGCATAATCAATTATAACGCGTGCACATGCTGCCATGAACACATTCTCCACACTTACATTAGTAGAAGGTTCCAGCATGTTGTCTCCATGCCATCCAGAAATGGGGACGAATGGTACAGAGGCAGGGCTGTAGCCAATCTTCTTGATGTAAGCACTGACCTCTTTAACAATCTCATCATAGCGCTTCTCGCTGTAAGAAGGCTCTGTGGAGTCCATTTTGTTAACGGCAACAATCAGCTGCTTGACACCCAGTGTGTATGCCAACAGGGCATGTTCACGCGTCTGTCCATTCTTAGAGATACCCGCCTCGAACTCACCTACTCCAGCTGCCACAATAAGAACAGCACAATCTGCCTGGTAGAAAGATCAAAGAGAATAGAGTTCACTAGTTTTTAAGTTTAGCTTGAAGTCTTTCACTGAATGCATGAATGAATTAATTTCAATGAAATATTTTTTAATGTTCTTCTACGATTAAAGGGGATAAATTTAATACAAATATAGAAACTTGTGATTAGGTGATGTAACCCCTAAAATATAGCCATACCCAGAGGGTTAGTACAGACAATTCTTGTTTACATAAAGTCCACTTTCTGCCTGCCTGGGATAGTCATAATCACCCTTTGAATTTTATGGGAGATTATCTTGAAGACCAGCAACCAAGATAAAATAAGACCGCCTCTCCAGGAAGACAATGGGACAAAGAATTATCCAACCATCAGGTGATATTTCATTAAACACACACACCCCTCCCACTTTCCTTTCACAAATGCATCTCCATTTACTGTTGTTTATATGATAATGGCATGCTCCATGAATTTGTAACGATCCTGTATCCACTGTTGCAAGACAAGATATAAGTGGAGGAGAACTTCTGACCTTCAGTGAAGACAGCAATTGTGTACAGTGAGTCAGAAAGGTCTTCTCCGTGATCTTTGAATGTGCCGACTCATTTGACACTACAACTGGACCTTTGGCATGATTCCCAGTAAAACTTCTGAATACAGAGTCATATGTCTGCCTCTGCAATCTCTGGAGAAGCAGACATGACTTTATAGCTGTTCAGCATGATCTCTACTAAACTGTGCCACCCTGAGGACTCTCCTTGGCCAAATATGTTGAAGTAGCCTCACAGATCAGGACCAACCAAAGAGACACCATCAGACTATAACGAAAGCTTCTCGATGTACCTTCTTCAACCTTTGCATGATAGTTTAGCTACAAATACTGTAGCATGTTAAATAGAGCCACCCTTTTTCCCAATTCACATAAGATACAAACAGCTGCCTGCTCACTGTGCATGTCCATCATTCAGCTGAATTCCACTCAGTTTCACCAAAATTGATGTAAAATCAAATATTCTTCAGATATCAGGCAAATTGGTACTGGAGTTTTTGGTTTTTTTTGTATACTTTATTAAACCCTAAGGGGATTTAAGTCTCTTCATTTCACCCATCTGAAGCAGTGAACAAACAAACACACACACACACCTGTGAGCAACCGTGCTACTGCACCAAGGAAGCAGTTGATGGTTAGTGGTGCCTTACTCAAGGGCACCTCAGCCATGGATGTAGAGGGAGGGGAAGCACTGTTCATTCACTCACACACACAATACATTTTCCTCCCGGGCCACGGAATGTCCCAAACCCACTTCTCTAACCTTTTGGGCCATGGCTGCCCCGTGATGCAACCATCATCATGTCATCACATTCTCAGATTATTTTGATGCCTACTATAATAGATTTATTATTTCTAAAAACAATAGCAATTTCTAATATTTAATATAATGATAGTAATAATGTGTGCACCCATATACCTAAATACCCAGCCACTGGGGTTGCACAAACCAGTTCATAGGTACTTCATGCATCCCCAAGCCCAGACAGATTGGGGACGATTGCATCAGAAAGGGCATCCAGTGTAAAAACCTATGTCAAATCAAATATGCAGATCATAAATTGGGAAGAATGATCTGCCGTGGCAACCCCCAACGGGAACAGCCAAAAAAAGAAGAAGAAGAAAGAAGTAATAACGTGCACATATGCCTTACATACCCTACACAAAAGGTGATTCATTGCAATCAATTAAGCTTACAAATAAAGGAAATTCAAATAAATAAAGGATAGGTTGAGTTATTCCAAACTACAAGGTCTCCCCCTCCCAGTGGAGACTATTCACTGACAATACAACAACGTCAAAGGCTATGCTTAACCTTGGATTGTGAACAATATACTTATTTATCCACACTGCTTCACCTGGGAAGTCCCTGTAATCATGTTCTTGATGAAATCTCGGTGCCCTGGAGCGTCGATGATGGTGATGTAGTATTTAGAGGTCTCAAACTTCCACAGAGAGATGTCTATTGTGATGCCTCTCTCTCGTTCTGCCTTCAGCTTGTCCAGAACCCAAGCATATTTAAATGAACCTTTCCCCATCTGGGCAACAGAGAAGATATCATGTCTAAACAACATAGTATATCATTTTAACATCAAAAGTAGTTTTGCTCTTTGCTCCAGCATGGATCTTACAATAAAATAAAGACAGAGAGAAACAGAATAATGGGTATACTATGGTATTCACTATTACCATATTTTCTTAAGTGAAAACTAAGAATGTTCAAAAGACAAGTACAACTCTACTGAATTTGAAATAAAAATGGAAATTATGGACAATTAAGCTCTATAATATGCAGATAAAATTACCTATAACCTTAACAATGATCACTTCATAGCCACCACTATCATTACAGCAACCGTAAAATGACACATCATTAGCTGCAATGTCTGCCATGACAGGCACTTTTACACATCTTCCTACATAAAATCATAGAACTGTGTTAAGGTTCAGCCTCTACACAAATTATGACAAACCAGACTACAACTCCCAGAAACCTTCAGTCTTCTTTCATTCAATGTAAGACTTCACTTAAAATCCACAAAATTTTTTCCCTTTTTTTTTTTTTAGAATGAATTTGTAACAGCAAAACTTATCAAACAAAAATACTGAACCTGTTGACAGAGTTAACCTCAATTTTAGTCTTACCTCTGCAGCCTCCTTCTCAAATTTCTCGATGGTTCTCTTGTCAATGCCGCCACACTTATAAATGAGGTGGCCAGTGGTTGTGGACTTCCCAGAATCGACATGACCAATCACAACTATATTAATATGGATCTTCTCCTTCCCCATAACAAAAAGAGAGAATGTGTCCACCCAGTTCCCCTGCAAGAGAGTTAGGAACCTAATAACACCTTTTTAAATTGTTTTATGAACACATCAGTCATACTCAATACCCATGTTATAACCTTTGTATTTAATCATCATAAAATGTGGACTACTATACTCAGTATAGTAACAAAACAATGTGCATATTAAAAAGTCCAATGAATTCTATGTCAAAACCAGAAGTAAGCATTCTTAGGCAGCTTCCTTTGGTCACTTACCCTCAGCTGTACACAGGCAGCTTGGTGTTCCTTCTGTACACTCAAGAACACTGTCTGCCCAGAGAACGCAATGCAGCAATTTAGGTGGGGGAGGGAGGGAGGATGGGAGAGAGAGAGAGAGAGAAGGAGAGAGAGAGCTGGAGAACTACAAAGGCAGCAGGACAAAGTATGCATGTAGAGATGAGATAGAAAAACACCACACACAAACCTCAGTGACTCAGCATGTTAACCCAAATTTCTTTAGGTTTAAAACCTCATGAAACTCTTATTTTCTATGCACTGTTGAGACCATCAACGTGTCACCTTTGACAAGATGGTCCAATGAAATTCAGTCCCATTTTGTATTCCTTCTACTGTATTTTCTCATGCACATAAGAACAAAAGAACGTAAAGGGGGCACATTTAAAACATTAACCAGCATTTATTCTTTTATAAAATAAACAAGCCAACATTAAGCCTGATTTAAGGCTCTCATATTTTTAATGGAAAATTAATAAATACAGGTGGTTATAAAAATCACATTCTTCCTTTAACACATAATGGAAATATATGAGCTCGAGTCCATCTCACTTAAGTTACACACACCATGTAGACAGTCTGAAAATCCAAAAGCAAGTCACAACAGAAGCATTTTAAACAAGAGTTGTATTGTAATCGCTAAGCAAGCTGTACTAAGAATTAAGTATTAAGCCTCCTATCCCTAATTGACCATAATGGCAGTCACAAACCTTTTTCAAGGAATGCCATCAAACATGTTCAGGTACAGAAATTACTCCGTGAGGTCACTTGAACAAAATGAAAAGTTGCCATTTAAAACTTGCCTTGTTTTTTTTCCTTCCTGGAAAGTAAGGTGTTAAGGTATATTTGTATGTACTATGAGCCACAACAGGGAAGCTTTTAAAGATCTTCTCAAACCATTGCTTATACTTGGTACTGGAGTCCAGATTTTTTTCAGCAGACTGTGTGTGCACACTAGTGTGTTCCCTCATACATCAATCAACCTTCTGAAAAAGCTCAAACAGAAGATCATCCACGCTTACAGACACAGTGCCTCACAATGCATCACTTTAACCATGGCCGAGACTCTGGTTGGCCTAACATAAGCCATCTCTCAGTCCCGATGAATTAGATCCTCCCAATTTCCTCTGCTGGCCAGCACTATGTTCTGCGGCGTTTGGCTCCCCCAGGACTGGAGGGGTTGCCAGTGCTTAGTGTTTTCTCTGTGGCCCGATTTCTCTTCCTCTTCTCACCCGCAGCCTCCTTGGAGCCACCACCTGACTCGACTGAATTCCCCTTCTCCCTCTCACGCTCTCGCTCCTTCTCCCGCCCACTGCTTGAGCGTTCAGTCATCTTCACTGAAGAGTTGCTGCCTGGTAGGACAAAGACAGAACGACAGAGGGAAATGGGACAAATTTAACTCTTTTGGAAAGCAGGAAGGTATGAGATGTTATTTTGGAGTGTATATTTAGATTACCCTTCAACATAAATTTTTATATTAGTTCAACTCTCCAAGTTTGCATAATAATCCCTGTGTCTGAAACCACTCACTCGTTCACTACTCCCTACTCACTATCTAGGGAATTACTATACAGAGGACTACATAATGAGCTCACTGATAAATGTAAAAACACTTTCAGACACTACTCCGTCGCGCTACGTCATTACTGTCACACAATTAAAACGTGCCAGATCAGTCAGCTAGTGGGTTTTCAAAAATAATAAATACATGCATGTATTTTTGTGATAAGTACATATTACACTGAGCGTATTTCCCACATTAATCAATACAAAGTACTTTGTGTCTGCTGCATCTTTCAGTTCTTTTAAATCAAGGCTAAATACTTTCTTCTTGACTGCTGCCTTTTATTAAATCAAATTTGAGGCTTTTGATTTGATTTCTTTCAGCACGACTGCAATGCATGATGGGATATACAGGGGGCTGCAAAAGTAGGTATACAGTAAGGATTATTCCAGTATTACGAGTATTATAATAGTGGTGCTAGGTTTCATTTAACACTAATGTTTTGTGCGAACGGTTTGTTTTTCATTACTGTATACCTACATTTGCAGCCCCCTGTATTGCTTGGTTAGTGACCATCGGTTGTACACTACTTTTCGTGATGCATTGTGGGATACTTTGAGTGCACTTATATAAGGTGTAATAATTCTCACTATACAGTAGGACAGCACAACAAAATGGCGACCTCACTATATAGCGCGTAGGGAGTGATTTCGGACACAGGGAATGTCTGGTTTTCAGCAACGTGCAGACATTTAAAAGCGCAAACTAAAGAGGACTGCTGGGGTTAGCCCAGAAACAGCATGTTAGTATCAGCTGCATAACAGAATCAGCAGAGACAGCCACAATATAATTCTTTAATATTGGGGAAGGGAATGGGAAGGAAGGCTAGAGAAAGATCACTTTGTGAGCATGTGTTTCACACACCTATGGTAGTGAACTGGATTTTCAGAACAGACTACACATTGCTCTTCTACTCATACAAATCCTTGACCGGCCATACGGCAACACAAACATTTAAAAATGAGAGAAATCACCAAAGTAAGCTGAGTCAAGTGCCAAAAAAAAAAAAGAAGGCAAAGAGGAGAGAGAGACCAAGGGTGCGAGAACCTTCTTCATGGGTGGCTGAAAGATCCCTCTCTTCTTTAAACTCTTCCTTTATATCATCCTCTGAACCTACTTTCCCTGTAGCAATTCAGGAAGAACAAACATTTGGTTAACACACAGCAAATACTGCAGACACCAGATCCTAAAAGATACAGCTTTCATGTAAGCTATGAATCATTGGGGTGCCTACATTAGCATGGAGTTCAGACAGAAATTTGAAGTATGGCCAAGAGATATAAATCTGAAAATTTTAATCTTTGAAATATGCTGATTAATTTAAAAAAATCAGACAAATCGGTCCAGTGGTTCAGATTTTATAGACATTTTTAGGTCTCAGATATTGCTCTTTTCAGAGAAATAGGCCTGTGTAAAACGATATGCAATTAGCAAGGAACAATGGCTTTTTTTAAGAAAAAGTACCAATCCTGGTAATAAAACTATTTTTGTTACTAAATTTGATTAAAATTCTGTGCTCTATCGTTTTTCCCCCTCAGAGAATCCAGGCATTTCTTTTCTTTTTTAACCTACATACATAAT
>JAOANJ010000005.1:32724025-32737376 GCA_026413345.1 Ariopsis seemanni | reverse complement strand
AGAAAATGTACTTTTAATACTTAAGTATTTTTAAAAGCAAATACTTCAGTACTTTAACTTAAGTAAAAATTTGACTGTACAACTTTCATTTGTATCGGAGTAACATTTTACCAGTGGGATCTGTACTTTGACTTAAGTAATGAAGTTGAGTACTTTGTCCACCTCTGGTACCAACAAGAAATGAGCTTTTCATTCATTCGTTCCAGTAACGATTTTATCCTGGTCAGGGTCATTTTAAATCTAGAGTCTATCCTGGTAACACTGGGAGCCCTTTAGTGCTAACCCCACTTCCAGAAAAGTTAGCATATTTTCTTGCTTATTTGAGTATGACAATGCCGGGCCTCATTCTGCACGGGCTACAACAGCGTGGCTTTGTAGACACAGTGCCTGTGTTCGACTGGCCTGCTGCCAATCCAGATCTGTCTCCTACTGAGAATGTATGGCACATCATGAAGAGGAGAATCAGATAATGGTAACCACAGACTGTTGAGCTGCTGAAGTCTTGTATTAAGCAAGAAGGGACAAAATTTCCAATTGCAAAACTGCAACAGTTAGTATCCTCAGTTCCCATATAAAGTGTTATTAAAAGGAAAGGTGATGTACTACAATGGTAATAATGCCTCTGTCCCAACTTTGTGTTGCAGACATCAAATTCTAACTTTGTTTATATTTACAAAATACAATCAAGTTGATTAGTAAAACTATTGAAAAGCTTTTCATTGTACTTTTGTCAGTTAAACGTTCACATGAATTAACAAGTCACAGATTTTTGTTTTTATTGCACTTTGGAAAATATCCCAACTATTCTGGAAATGGGGTTAGTCCATCGTAATATTCATTCTGCCTTTCACACACATGCACTCATGTGGTTCAACAAATTGCTATCCTGAGATTTGTCCATATATGCAGCCCAAGGAAACAAGTCCATCCATTTACGCACCCAGGTTGTAGAGCAGGCTGAGAGCTTGGAATTCTGCCTGATGCTCATACTGTCCCTCACTGTAGCATTCCAGCAGCCAGCTCAGACACTCCTGAAGGTGTGTGTTGTTGATATAGGGGTCATAGAGCTGCAGAGGCTCACCACATAGCCGGTATGATGCATAGAGGTGGAAGCGCACTGTTCTCTCAAGCACTGCCACACACTCCTTCCCAGACACACGCTGGATGACCATGTCCTGCCGCACACTGCGCAAACGGTCGAACACAAAGCTGTAGACCTGTATGACATCCAGAGAAAAAGATATACATGGAAATACAGATGGTGACTATTTTTAAAAAAAGTGAGCATTCAATAACACTTGCATTTGACACCACACCTGAACAATTATTTAAACAATGTACTTCATTCAAATGGAACTTAGAGTTACATTATTATGGTGCATAAATAAAAAAAAAAAAATGGAGGGTTGCTTGCTGCATCATTACACGATCATCAGGAAGAGGTCAGCTGTTGAAGTTATCGAGCCATGGTCATCAAAGTGGGCTTCAGGGCACCCCTGGAGTCTGTGAAGCACAGCCAGTGGGTCTGCAATTTTCTATAATTTGTTACAGTGCTGGAAACCACAATCCACCATTAACAGAGTTATGCTTGTGAATAATGACAACTGGAATATATCCCCTTCGGACACAAGGAAAAATGCTATGGAACTTCATGTGTACACATTACATCAGAAGGGGCTAAAGTCAATTTTAATAAAAAATGGGTTCTGTGGGGAAAAAATCTTTCTGCTTCCAATATATTTGAACGATGGAAGGTTTTCACATTACCAATGCTGTTAGGAATTACAGTGTCTGCTGGGGGGGAAGAAAAAAGAAAAGAAAAGAAAAGTGGATTCTCATCTGGCGTGACCTGAATCCAAACACCTCAGTCTCCTTTCTCTAATGTCACAAGGGTGACAAGCCATTACAGCAACCATGTTCCAATACACCAGTCATCACTGCTTTGCATCATTGACTGCTTTCACATTATCCATAATGCTTTGCACCTTGGGGGTGGGGGTAACCAGGCACTATATTTGTTTACGAAGTCATATAACCTCAGTCATTTCTTCAAATTCACATGGGGGAAAATGAATTTTCCTGATTTAAGGTTTTATAGAATACCTCAAGATGCTAAGCGTCGCAAAGCGTAGTTACACAGAATTTGCCATCAAAATTTTACACTGACAACATGCGACTGTGTTCTGCACACTTTAGTGGTGGAGTAAAGTCTGATGATCCAAGTCATGAAACCCACAACCCCTCTTTGTCTTTGGTCATAAAAAGTGCGAAAACCGAAAAACAAGTCAAAGAACTGAAAAGGATAACTTTATTGAAGGATCAACTCCCAGAACAAAGCGCAAATGATCCTAACAGCCTCCTCCAACAGCCCAAAGATTGTCAATCTGGTAGCATATGAGCTCAAGGAAAACCAGAGTGAAGGAAATCAAAGTCAACTTAAAAAAGAAATTTGACAGTTCTGCTGTGTTTACAGTACTTAACAGAGTGAATTCCTTGCTTGTGTTCCCATGGACAAAGCGTTTTGTATTTTCTTATGGCCTTCTCGTCATAACCAGCACCCAGCAAAAACAATTTCACCGTGGATTCTTCTATGAGCAGTGTCGATCTTCCGAAGCTCTTCTGCCAATCTTTTAACTTGTGCAGGTAAGTGATTGTTGGAACAGCTGTGTTGACAGATGAAGAAGGCTGCTAACTGTCACCCAAAGTAGAGATGTTTAAAGCATTAGATACAATATTTACAAGTGCTTTTTTTTTTAACCAATTGATTTCTTGAAGTCCACAAAAAAGGCCTTTCTTTAAGCTTCCATTTAGTTAGTTTTGACACTTCTTTGAAGGTTTTAGGGAGATTTAATTTTGAAAAATTACTGTCAGTCTGCAATGCAGTGTTTTAGTTTGTTTATATTTTGGTTACCCCCCCAGGCACAAAGCATTATGGGTAACATGAAAGTAGTCAATACCAGAAAGTTATGCAAAATCATAGTATGGAAACAAAAGTAGAATAAAAAAAAGGACTACTTTTGTCAAGAAGGATACCAAAATGTTAACATACAGGTAGTAATTCCTGCACAAGATGCATACACTGAAGGGTTGTAAATGTTCTGAGTTTAATCTGATGATACTTTATCAGAGGTGCTTTTTAATGTGCCTTCCAGCAGATTTGCTAATGACTACAATTCTTACAATGTAATACATCTGTATTTAGTTGCTAACCTCAGTCCAGGGCTGCAGTGTAGGGGAGGCTGCTATTTCATCCACCAAGTAACACACTGTCTTGAACAGAACATCCGGTGGTCGCAGATCACAGGCTCTGGTGCTATCTTTACCAGCTGCAGGACGAGAGTACTCTTTAACAGTGCGAGAGAGATCAGCACGGGGCATGCGCTCTTTCTCTGTCCCACGTTCCAGCTCAAAGCAGTGCAACTGCTTGTGTTTTTCCCGCCGCCTGACTTCTGAGATGGGACACATAGTGGTACAGGTACCACATGGAACGGATTCTTCTGGCTTTGCTTCAGCCCCACATCGCTCCTGACCCCCCATCTTCTCACAGGGTGGCTTCCTGTGCATGGAGCAGATTGCAACTTTTGTTTCAACCGTATCAGATGTGTCCACTACACACAAAAAGCCAAGCTAAGAATACAACATATTGTTGAAATGCTTGAGTAGAAAACTAAAAGTCTGTTTACCTTAGTGCATACAGGCAATCTTAGACAAAAGATACTTTGCATAACCATTTCATTATTAGTTCTATATTTATCTTTAGATAAAGAATCATTCAATCATTCCTTTCAGTAACTACTTTGGCCTGGTAAGGGTGACAATGGATCCAGACCCTAATTTTGGAATACTGAGCATGAAGCGGTAATACCCCATACAAGACACCAGTTTATTGCAGGCTCCACGCACACTTTTGGACAACAGAAATAAGCCAGAGAAAACTCACCCCAGATGTGAACCTCCACACACACACACACAATATCCTGAGTGCAGGATTGAACTGGGGACCCAAGAGGCAGCAATGATGCCTATTGCACTGCCATGCTGATAACAGATTTTAAGGACTTGTAGGTCTTTTTATTAGGTAATTTAGAGAGCCAAGAGTATATCATGTTCACATCTGCCAAAAAAAACCCTTGATCTGAACCCATTTTTATAGCTAAAGCATAAGTGACTAACAGCTTAGAGCTGCATTCTCTAGCCCTTTTATCAGATGTAGCCCTACCAGTATACAATTACTGACTTTATACAGATCACGTATGCAGATATTCTATTCATCAATAAAAAAGGGACCACCAGAAGACCACAACAGCAGATATTATTCAGCTCGGTTATTATTCGCAGCACAGCGGAGACAGACATTGGTTCATAAATTTATACATCTGTATTGGAGCCGATTAACACAAAAATATTCTCGCCTTTCTCGCGCACCTAAATTTAACGGTCACTCTAAATACAGTTTGTCAATAATAGTCAGTTCAGTTGGTCAGGTTCAATGCCCATCAGTTTTTCTTTGGCTAATCAGACAAGGTTCACCACCACTCTTGCCAGAGCAGTTGGGGGTTAGGCACCTTGCTCAAGAGCACTTAAGCCAGTCCTGCTGGTCCAGGGAACCGAACCAGCAACCTTCTGGTTCCAAAGCTGTTTCTCCAACCCTTAGGCCACGGCTTCCCGATAATAATAATGTAACCGAATTAGGTCCTTGGCTAGATTTTGGCTTTTACAGCACTAAAGTCCAACTACACCACCCTGGGAACAGTCACTTGAATAATAAAAGGTTATAATTGAACCTGACTCATAAAATAAAGCCCACACAGGCAAGTTCACCAAAGAAGAGACATGGTTCGTTTAGTTCACAACAAAATAGAGTTTAATTTCACGTCCAAAGTTAAAATTAAGAATACAAAACAGCATCTAGGTTAACAGGGATTTAAAAGCTATACCAAACCCAGAAAATAAAGAGGGGTCACATTATGAGGCAGCTAAAGAAATAAATACACAGCAAAATAGTTCAACATGCAATTAACTCAAAATAAGGCACACAAAAGAAAAGCCACCTATAAAAACAATTGGTAGACACCTCTATAAAAAGGTAGGGCACAAATAAAAATCACTTAAAATAAAACACTGCTGTTACTCAAATATGTTAAAACAAAAAGCAGCAGTGGCAGGCTCAGCTGCTGAAGACAAAATATTAATACAGCGTTTTGTTCAGTGTGTACTTCTTAAAAATTCTCACCGTTAAAAATAAACTAAGAAAGTTACCATGGGTTGAAGCGGTTTTGTTAATATCCGCCAGCTAATGCTAAAAACACGAAGGTGACACCAGCAGCACTGTCTGGAACCAATAACCAGTCAGACTGCGGCTGCGCAAGGTGGAGAGAAGCGAGCAAATATCAATCAATCAATCAATCAATCAATAAAAAGAAACAATACAAACAGAGCCCTGCTATAGCAACAGAATATTGCCAGCGTAGCTTGAACCAGAGCCTGAACAGCAAATAGCAAACCACGGAAGTGTAGCAGTAGTTACACAGCACCCTGATACCTGCCTTCATACTCCAATATTAACGAGGTAACGTCTACAGCAGCCACACCGGAAATGACGTGAAAACTGACTTCACCTTCCGGTTACAAGTCTTTAAACTAGTTCTCTTTTTTTTTTTTTAAAGTTGTTGATAACTATTAGCCAACAACTCGAGACTCCACCCGCTTGCTGATTTTACTGTGCTGGTTGAAGTTGTGTATAAGATCAAAAATATAATCATAAAGTCTCTTCTGAATTTGAAATAAATTCACTTTAAGCACGTCTGCTTAATAAACATCAATAAATAAAACAACTAGCACACTCACCTAAGGTAACCCACTCCACCCTGCAGTTCAATCACTGACAACAAAACGTCACTTCTTACAGTGTGTTTATAAAATACGTCATTTCCGGGTAACCCTGGCCATTTTACTGTGCAGTGCTGTGTTATGTTGAAATAGCTGGCGAGCCAAGAACATGTGGTTAAGCATGTGGCAGTAATGATTACACATGTGCACTTTTGTATTTATTTGCTTGTTGTTTTTTTAAGTGTGCAAATAGCTCCACTGTGTGGTTATTTTCACCCGGATGTAAATAAGCTTCCGTTTATACCTAGCTCTTCAGAAATGAAGTTGTGTTTATGTTTTGCAGGTTCAGTTTTAACTGAAGTTTTACTTAAGTGTATGGATATTGAGGCTTGGGTGTTTTTTTTTTTTAATTTAGAGTCACGGCTTTTTCAAAGCCAGGTTCGCTGCCATCACTCAATAATTAATTTAAACCTTATAATTTGTAATGACTGCAGTTTTACTCTACACTGTACAGCAGTAGAATCTCATGTCCTAATGAATATAAACGCACACACACAGGGTTAAGGAATTTCTTAAACTTCAAAATAAAATTGAAATAAACACCATTGTTCCTTGTCTCTAGTACTTTTTCAATAATCATTCCAAAATTTGTATTTACCCATTTCTACTTTTATGTATAATTTTAAGCGATTATCTTTTTTTGTATCCAACATTTCCTTCAGTATTACAGTTTATGCTTTCACTTTCAAAAGAAAACATTAGTATTAAATTGGTCTTAGGAAATTCATGTCTATAAACAGTAATAAATTTGAACTCTTGTAATGTTTTACACAATTTCTTAAAAGGGTGCACATAATGTTAATCAATTATTTATCTAATGTTGACCTAACAAAGTGGTGTATCTAGATCCATGAACAAATATTAAATAACACTTAATTACATATACATTTCATCTCAACGTCACACAGAAAACAGTCCTATATACTGTACAGTTTCAAATGAGTCTTGATGGGTGATTCAGAATATCACAAAGATATTAGACCATCACTCCATTAGACTTCTGGCATATTAATTCTTTACATCAAGCCACATTCATTCAGAATTATTAGTCTGTAACAATTTAATTCTGAATCATACAACTGCCTGAAATCAAGAGTAAATCATCACTCATGACACTGCTTGAAGAAAAATCAATAAGATAGTATACATCACAAACTGTAAATTCTCAATGCTTTAATAATTACTCTATACAGTCACACAACAAAAAAAAAAACTACTTTAATCTGAAAAGAGACTTTCTACTGTATTAAATCCAATTTTATCTTCCTCCAAACACTGCTGGACCAGTACCATTTCCTGACTCACTAATGAGGACAGTTCCAACAGATCAGACGACGTACTGTAAGATAAAGTGAGGGGGTTGGATGAACTACAGCATTCACACAATATAACAAATAAGCATTGTTAATATTACATTACAGGAATTTTGAGACTATTTGTTGTGTAATGGATGTTGCTATACCTGAGGAGATGCTGGTCAATCTCATGTGCTGCACTTTTTATCTCTTTAAGACCTGATGCAGTGCTTTCGCTGTCTGTGGAAACATCCTTCATGTACTGCTCCAAGATACATTGACTATGCTTCAGACAGACAACTACTTTATCTGAAATATGAGAAAGGATTGAGGGTAAAATGAGGTGTTTGGGCTTTGTGAATTGTGACCCTCCTATTAATGCATATAATTATTTTGAAATAGTAACAATTGTTTAATCTATTGCTGTATGTCAACAATCACAATACGTTTTAAAATAACATGTCTACTGTGTTTTATATATTATATATTTAAAAAAAAGTACTACTGTAGACCAAAATGTCTTCAAACTACACCACTTTAGCAATAGTGTGCATCTATGCAGTTCTCGAGATACTGTTCATTATCATGAATGCACATATGGAGATCCAAACACAGCCAGTGCTAAATAAGCTTGTTTTTGCAATAGGCTCTGGAGCCCCAATGAAAATATAGTGTAAATGTGCCAGATTGTAGCCCGGGGTCCAATTTCCATCTGCAGTCCAATATAGGCAGGTTAGATGTTACAAAACAAAAGGCCATGCACTTTTTATCTCTTGACCTGATGCAGTGCTTTCGCTGTCTGTGGAAACATCCTTCATGTACTGCTCCAAGATACATTGACTATGCTTTCTATGCTGTTTCTTATTGTCTTTTGTTGTTTTGCATGGTTTTACTAACTGTATATGTGCGTCTATGTTTGTCTATGCATGGCCTTTTGTTTTGTAACATCTAACCTGCCTATATTGGACTGCAGATGGAAATTAGCCCCCGGGCTACAATCTGGCACATTTACATGTACTTTGTACATGTTCATTAATGTGCATTGTCCTGAAAGAATAAATAAAATAAAAATAAATAAAATAAATGTTTTAGGGATGCACCAATTTATTGGCCGTACATCGGTATCGGCCAATATTCACCTTGTTGACAGCCATAAGCCTATCGGCAAATAAGTTGACATTCACTAATGGCAGTGTTTATTTGTTTTGTCGCATCCATTTTATGCTGGGTAAAGTTTGGGTTTGCTATTTGCGGTCTAACCCGGACAACAGTAGCTTACCCAGTTGCAGAACATCCGATAGGGAGATGACCCTGGCATGACTTAAGAGGGCAACAAAATAAACAAACAAACATCAGTATTGGCCAATTTGCTATTTTAAACAATCTGTATCAGCCCATAATTTCACAATTGGTGCATCCCTAATATTTTGTTTTACAGGTTTACTGCCCTGGGTTTTTTTTTTGTTTTGGGGGTTTTTGCCGGGGGGGATACACCCACAACACCACAAAACTATTCACTGACCCAGAAACTCCCCTCTATCTTCTTCAAGGTGCAAGTTCTTAATAGGTAGCTCATGCCGTGTTGTATCTATAGCTGAAGCAAAGGTCTTGTACTCCTCTGTGAATTGCTTTGCAGTTGCAGTGACTGGTTTTAGTGCGACAATCTGAGAAAACACACCACAAAGCATCACCTAATTATGAAAATAATATACAATATTGAAACTTAAAAGTAAAACTAAAATGTATAAAATGTAACCTGCAGGTCAAGTAAATCATTGAGCTGCTGCTGCTTTTCGAGATGAAGGCACTGTCGTTTCTTGTTCATAACTTTTGAACGCAGCTTTTCCTCTTCTTCCATCAGAGTAATCAGATTTCTTTCTGCTTCTTCCTTCAGTTTGTGTGTACTGTTTTCGATCTGGATAAAACATCAACATGAAAAGAAGACTGATACAAGGACAAATTCAAATGTAAAAAAGTACAGATATACAGATGTCGCCATCCCAATTCACTGACTTCGTAATTAAGTTCTTTGATTACACAGATCAAGCACTGATTCTTATAGCATATTTCCACCAGAGAATATGGCTCCAAAATAAGTTCAGTTACCATGTGAGCAGAGTTGGCACATATAGGAGGAGCTACAATTAACTGATCAAATGCCAAATGTTCACAATCATCCTGATAATGTTGCTAATCACTTCTCTACTAGCACAAAACTCTTCAGTAGTTTACTAAGTTTCCTACTCCTAAATGGCCTAATCCTTGTTGTCAGTATCAAGAGCCAATACCCATTTTATATTTCAGGTCCCCTTTTATTCACTTACCCACCTGTCGTGTTCTCTCATTGCAGCTTAGCCTGATTTTACTTTTTCTTAGCCACGATCCAAGTAAAATAATTAGTTTTCTAGTTAGAGCAACCCAAAACAGCGATTAAGAGGTTACGTTCAAGAAGTCATAATTAACAAAATCAGGCACATCCCATTATAATTGAAACAGCTCCTGAAAACGTTTATTCTATCACAATGTCTGCTTCAAATCAATAGGTGCAGGCTCTATTAGTACATAGAATAATTAAGGCGACCTTTTTCTTACAAAGCCCCGTAGCCTTCCAATTAGTGTTCGGGACTCAGGTACAGTTTACATCTAGGTTGAAAACCCACTTTAGTCTTTTCTCTTCGATAAATATGGAGATATGGGGGTTAAAGGGCAAAGACAGCTTTGGTAAACTGGGATGTTTTGATGCTTTTGATAACACCATGTACTACACTGCAGGCTAAATCTGTGTTTGAATGACGATCTCTAAAATATGGGCTGCAAAATAACTTGATCACACAAATTAGAATATATTCGTTGATTTGTTGGATTATCCTAATCATCGCTGGATCTAACCTTAGCAGTGAGAAAGGCCAACAGAAATGTTTCTAACTCCAGGTTTCTTTTTTTAGCATTCAGGTCCACTGCACTTGGGTGTGATGTTGGGGCTGTGTTTTCTGGAGAAACAAAAAAAAGAACACTGTAATATGAAGCCAATCAGAGACAGTATTCTATACTTTCAACACAGAGTCAGATATTCCCTTTCCACCAATGTGAACTAGATGCTAGTGCCAATTCGCAATTGGCTCAACTTGTAATCCTTCTAAGAACTGATCTGTCCACATGACAGACAGCCACATCATTACACCACTGTACGAGTCTCCACTTTCCCAGCAATGCATTGGAGCAAAATGGAGAGCTTTCATGCAATAGACAATCCTAATCAGTTTGCATGTTATGTTATTGTCAGTGTTACCATGACAACATGGAATGCTTGAGTCCAGTCAGTGCATTCAGCTTTATAAAAGTGCTTTTTGCTAGCCTGTTTAATTGATTGTTAATGTACTTTTAATAATCTATGTAGTGTCATTTTATTTTTTGTTACTTACAAAAAAATCCATAGGTCATTTTATCAGAAATCACAGATAAAAAAAATTTAAAAGCAAACTGATAGGGTTTCTTTTCCTTCTTTGTAAGTCAAAATGAAATAATTTAACAAAAAAATTTTTTAAAGGGTCAGTTTTTCTGAAACCCATCATTGTTGCTGATGGACAATATCTGGAATTCACTGAGCAGCAACAGCAGATCAGATTTTCAATTTGCACCAATGGCGCAGATTCCAACATGGTCCAAAATTACATGTAGGAGACCATTTTTGTATCAGGTCATGCTAGCCCTTTCCACCAGCTACCACCACAAGTCTATTTCAGACCTTTGGGAAACACAATGGTGGACAACTTGATTAGGCGGAAGAGACTGATTGTGGGGTTCCCCCCATTGTAAAAATTGCAGTCACAAAGTTTTAGCTGTTCTTCTTGGTCATGATAATCCCACCCCCACATAAGCAGTTCTTAGTTATATACAAGCAAAGTGTTGGTGCCACTCTTGTTATAGTTTTCCGGACCAAGAGCTAGTTCTTTGGCCTTTGAAATGAGAAGAACTGGTTTGAGATTAGACACCGGCTCCAATCCAGCACTTGAACTACATTGGTGGAAAAGGGGTAGGAGAGACTTTAATTTGTACCTTTAATGACAGAGAGATCAAAGTTTGGACGTATGCAGTGACCATCCAGTACTGTTGACTGCAAGACATTTCCACCAAGACTTGGAGACTCTAAAAGGCTGGGTATAACTGCTGGTGGGAGTTTTGCAGCGATTCAAGTTAATCACATAAAACAACATGAATGCAAATGTGAGTTACCAGCATCATCAAATTTTGTTAAAGGAAAATCCACTTTGTATGACTTACACATCAGCATTTATAATTAATGTGTGATCTTCAAATGGTGAAAAGGATTAATTTTATGATTAAATTTTAGTTGACTTTTTTTTTTTTTAAATGTTTAAACTTCTTGCACCACAAGTTGGTCTATTTTCTTCAGCACTTTCTTCCTTTAGTTTGTCAACCTTTTTCCACCTACTCCTCTGCAAATTTTGCCTCAAACACAAAGGGTTTCAAAGATACAGCATTCATACTAATACTGCTATCAGCATCATCGAGCTTGTCATCTCTAGCTGAGGCAAGTCTCTGCAATAACTCGGAGCAACTGAGTTATGTAACTGTACTGCATGTAACTGTACTGCATGCTGGAAGTTTGTGCCCAAGCACAACTGTGGAGCATTTGTCTCCTCCACTTACTCCACATTAGATTTTTCATGAATGCTCCAGAAATGGTGAGTGAGAAACGAAGCTCCTGTGCTTGTGTTTTTAGGAGCTAACCACAAAAACAGACCATTATCACTTGTGTGTTTGAAATCATTAAAATCCATCATGGGAATAAACAAAATAGGTACCCTATGGGTACATGTGGCTACTGCTTATAAATAAAAATTCTCTGATACCATGTCCATACAGTAAATACAGCGCATAAGGCAGTAGCCACAAAAATGAACAGTTTACAAAACACAGAAGTAAAATATATCAAGTGTCTGTACTTTATATTATTCTACTCTTACCTCTTACAGTTTTCGAAACTGAAACTTCCGAACCAAAGCTGACATACACACGCTGTCGCCATGACTGAAACTCTTATTTCCTGCAAATGGCCCAGCGCTAGAGCTCAGTGGTCTCAATACTCTTTTCGACAACTTCCTATAACAACTCGGAAGTGCATCACATCTACATCACACATGGGAACACTGGCCAAAGGTGAGGAAAAGGGGGATAACCTGGAGTATATTTTAAAATAGGAATGCACTTTCCCTCAGTAATAAGCATAAACATGTCTGAAAGCAATTTCTTTAGTCTATTCCATGTATTTCGAATGGTGAACCGAATTGTATACACTTGCTGGTCATTTTAATAGGAACACCTGTATGCGTATGCGCAGTGCGCTATTGTTACACTCATTCTTACATTCTTACACCACGATGACATAGTGGCTATAACCTCTATATGAGGCAGTAGCCACAAAAATGATTGTTTGTGTGATATATAACTAGAAACAAGAAGTAAATGTGATCTACACATATGACAGCCTCTGAACTTGGACCATCTCTTGTACTGGACCACAGATTTTCCTAAATTGCCAAATCTTGTTATCTACAAGCCCTAATCTATTTTACACACAAAGCTCTGAGGAATGTTCATCGACCTAGTCAGATGTTTACATGAAAACATTTTTTTAAAGGACAAACTTTTCATTCTGAAAAATAAATTTAGGGGTTTGGACACCTTGTACAGCATATACCATTAAATTCATAGTGGAGCTCCCCAGGCGCAGAGTGGAGCTCCATACTGAAGAGAATATGGTTATGCATCGATCTGATTTTTGATGGCTTTTGCGACCGTACGATGTCTGTCCGTACATACGAACCTGAACCACCACAGGAAACCCCTTCGTAAGTGCAAGGCAATGTATCTCAAACACTTGACCACCTGACAAGGAAATTTGTATCTTTATTTTCATAAGATACAGTAGATGGGTTTTCATCCAACACGTTTTAAAATTTGCTTTATAAAAAACTAACATGGGATTATTTACTAACACATTTTAAACTCATCGGGAGGTCCACTTTTAGGCAGGAGATATATATATACAGGGTGGGCCATTTACAGTATATGGATACACCTTAATAAAATGGGAATGGTTGGTGATATTAACTTCCTGTTTGTGGCACATTAGTATATGGGAG
>JAOANJ010000005.1:32617597-32628594 GCA_026413345.1 Ariopsis seemanni | reverse complement strand
TGTTTTCTTTTATTTCTTCTTCCTCAGGGTAGTAAAACTCGCTTTCGCTGTGAAGACTGTCGTTATCGCTATCCATGATGTAAAATTAATGCTATTCTCCTGAGAAATGCTGGCAAAAATTTATAAGATTTTTGATAAAAATCTTAAAATAAATCTTATTCAAAAAAAAAAGATAAAATGTTGACAAAAATTACTACTATGTTTGTTGCTGTGAACGAGCGAGTTGCCAGAGGTCCGTATCTGGGGTCTGTATCGTAGGATACGGACCTGCTCGCCAGCAAATCAGAGCGCAGGATTTGATGGAAACCGGACTGTGAAAAAATAAAAATATATTATTTCTTTTGATATTTAGCTCAATCAGCGGCCAACAGTCGATGAACTGAGGGAGAGAAAGATCCTGATTCGCTTTAGTGACTACGTAGAGGTTGCTAAAGCCCAGGATTATGACAGGAGAGCTGACAAACCCTGGACTAGACTGTCTGCAGCTGACAAGGTAAGTGATAATGAACAATCAGTGAGTCCTTATTAAGGTCTACAGTCAGATTAAACTATTCCAAAATGTGCACATCTACTGACCTTTCAAAAAAAGGCCAGTTTATTACTGAAATTGTAGTAATGCACAGATAAGCAACTTAAAATCTATTATTGTGATGCACTCTGCTTATTTATTATCTTTCAGGCTGCCATCCGGAAAGAGCTGAATGAGTTCAAAAGCACGGAGATGGAGGTACATGCATCAAGCAAGCACCTAACAAGGTCAGTGTGCAAAGCTGTGTCCATACAATTATTTACTATTTATAGCTCTGTGATCACAACTGCAGAGCTAAAGATACTCCTATAACTTGGACCTGACATGGAATGTACAGGTATGTGACCAAAACTAACACATGGTTGGCCATGACTTTGCTAATTTTGCTCGGGTTTATTTATAATGTTAACAATTTAATATTGGAAGCACTTCGAAAAAAAATGTCAAAGATAAAAACACTTGAAGGTTCTTCAGCTTTTCTGACTAGGGGAACCCTTAAAGGTTCGATGAAGAACCTTACAACAGAGGACTTTCCTTTCATAGACTTCCACATAGAACCCTATCCAAAGTACCCTTGAAAAACTCTTCTGCATTAACCATGTCCAGTTCTGTACAACATATCAGTTAGTTGCAAACAGCTGAAAGTAAGTTTGATCCAAAGACAAGTCTAAATCATTATGCAAAAATGGACATCTTGGTAAGTGAAAATATGTTAAATATAGTCAGGTTTATCAAACATTTTATTAGTATAAATAGAGAGGTGATTATAAGAAATCGTGCGCTGATTGGTCGAAAGATTCGGACTATTTCTCAATAACCGCATCCAGCAACTCTGCAAAATAGCAGCCAAGTGCTTCATCACCGTGAGGAAAAATTACAAATTATGAAAGAAAATGCTGTTCCTAAAGGTACTAAAGATGCTACGAAGTTTGGTCTAAAACTATTCAAAGGTAAGCTGGAATTGTGATTTGTTTTGAAATTGATAAAATGAAAGTATTTCATGTGAGTCGGCAAAGATAATTGAGAAGTCTGCATGCATTACATTTGCCTGCCGCTTTTGAAGACTAAAATTATTTTTAAAAATACAATAAAAAAATTTAATAGTCACCGGTGTATTTATACTAAAACAATTATCCACTTCTGGCTCAGTGAATATCGGTGAATAATAACCTTGACGAAGTCAGAAAATTGTTCATTAGAAGAACAACAACTTTATCACACGTACACTTAAGCACAATGAAATGTCTCCTCTGCATTTAACCCATCTGAAGCAGTGAATACACACATGCGCGCGCACACAATACCCAGAGCAGTGGGCAGCTACGCTACAGCGCCCAGGGAGCAGTTGGGGGTTAGGTACCTTGCTCAAGTGCACTTCAGCCCAAGGCTGCCCCATGTTAACCTAACCACACGTCTTAGAACTGTGGGGGAACCCCACGCAGACACATGGAGAACATGCAAACTCCACATAGAAAGGACCCCATCAGTCACTGGGCTCGAACCCAGAACCTTCTTGCCGTGAGGCAACAGTGCTAACCAATACACCACCATGCCGGTCCGCATTATAAGATTACAATAAACCAAATATAAGATTATTACACCCATTTCAAGACACGTTTAAACTCATTTTAAGCATTACATTTTCTCATTCAATTAGCAGATAATTTTGCTTCCAAAATTAAATCTAAATAATTTAAATCACCATCTAAATAAATGCATAAAATGATCAAATTTAACAGCCAATAGAACAAGTCTGTTTCAAGTTTGAAATTAGTATTTTAAAGAAAGTCTAGAAATAGGTTAATAATCTTACATTTGATGTTTGGTAACCTTACAGCACTAAATACTCAAATATTTCACTATATTCAAGGTACTTTCACTTGCTAAGATGTCATTTTTTTGTAGTGTAGGTTGAGAGTAAGTCACTTAAAACTAACAATGTGTAGAATTTCACTTCCATCACAGATGCACCTTAATTAGTACCGAGTGTCACTCAGTGAAGTGATTGTAGATCAGAATTTGTTGCACAGAGTAGCTTCTTTTGCCATTAGCAGCCAATCAGAAACAAGATCCATGATCAAGTGGTTAATGTCCCTCTAAAAAAAAAAAAAAATCCCAAAAAACATGAATACTCTGCCTACTGTTATCTGTATTTATATTTAATAAGGATGCATTATCTGTTCAATGTGAATAATTCAGTTACATCCCTACCATAGATAAATGACCATCTGATGTCGCAACACTGTCTGAACTGACCAGCCCATGGTAATGTCTGAACTGTTAAAAACATGTTTGAGGGGTATAGAGCCTGCTCTTAGTTCCAGTTGGTTCAACCTACTCTCATAAATAGGTTGGGGGCTGGTGTTAGAACTGAAACCGTCACATTGTCAACCATCAGTATCCAATGGTCTGATGGAATTTTTGCCAAATGAGATGTAAAGTGTCCTGGTTGCAGCCCCTGTCCTTCATGGGCAGGCTCCATGGGACTCGTTAGTGGCAGGAGGATGCGGTCCATAAAACGGAAAATTGCCTGTTTTACACTACATGTGAAACAGTATCGTAACACCTCATATGATGCATATCATTAGTGCATCTGAATTTGCTGATTGGGCAGCACAGGTCTGACGTTGTGGCTGGTGGACCCACCAATGAAGCAGTACAAATGTCAGTGGCATGCATGTTTTACAGGCCAACTTGCTTGCAATCAGACATCCTGGGTAAGGCAAGAGACAGAGTCCAAAACCACTCAATAGGGTCAGTGAAATCCTTCATGACTGACACTGTGCAGGAGAGAACATTTGGTACTATGAGCTGTAAGCAAGCATCCAGTCCAATCTGAGCTGCCACCATTTTGAGGGTGGCTGTCCCAGCCTGTTTGGAGCCTGCTAGTGATGCAAGCTGCTAGAGGTTCATTCAGATTTATTTCCAGACTACTCTGAAGCTAGTGTTGAATATTGAGGTTGAATATCGGGACAACCAATATTGCTGATTCAGTGTCAGAATGGAAAAGTATTGGAGACATTTCTACGGTTGGATGGTGAGCGCGTGGGAGAATCAGCTGTCAGGCTCGAAGGAGGATTTGCTCAAGGGTATGAGATTCTACTGCATGTGGTTTCATTTACAGGATCAAAAATTTCAGTTGAGCCATGTCTGGAATCAAGTTGTCAACAAGTCAACACTAACTCCAACTGAGACTCCAGTTGTTTTCTTGGCTTGTTACTATCAGTCATCACTGGGTATGGACATTTACAATCAGAAGGTTGTTCAAGTTGTGGTACTTGGGTCGCATTCGACTCAGAATCAGGGCCAGGAACAATGCACAGTCAGTATGCTGATGTCCAAACCAGAGACTGTTTCTCTGTGATGGCCAATACTAAGGCAGCAGACATATAGCTTTTGGCATTCTCAGCTAACAGGGAGCTTAAAAATTTATTGCACGTGCGCATACTGTAATATGGACTGTTAATCACTCAGAGCTGAAGCTGTGTATATTGCCAACAACCTCCACAGGGGTAAATGTATCACAATCCACTGTTTGAAGACTTTGAGAGCAGAAATACAGAGGCTAAACCACAAGATGCATATCACTCATCAGCACCAACAATCAGGTCAGATTGGAATTCATAAAGAAATACAGATATGAGCCACAAAAGGTCTGGAACCAAGATTGACCTCTACCAAAGAAGGGCTAATGTGTGGAGGAAGAAAGGATCTGCTCATGATCCAAAACATACAAGCTCACATCCACTATATTTGTCCATGCAGGTTTCACAGGCCGTAGAAGAGGGTTTTCTTCTGTGAAGAAAGTTAAAATAGACATACAATGGCGAAATCCTGGAGATGACGTCATCCATGGAAAGTGCTTATTCTTCCAGCTTTCCTGGTATTTGGTGCAGTTAAATGACAGAAGCTCCAAAGCAGGGGCACAGCACCTTGAGGCGAGAACAGCAGCTGTGGACCTCCGCTCTGAGGCTGGAGAAGAGGGGCCATTATGAAAGGATTTGTGATGTGTTAACACTGAGTTTTTAAACTGCTGAAAGAAATCAACTGAGTGAAAGTTTGTGTGCATGTGAGGTCCACTTTAATGGAAAGAAGAAGAAAAAAAAAAGTCACTTAAGGGGTGTAAGCCTATTCATTAAAGAGTTTCATATGAAATGTATAAATTGCAGCCTGTTCAAACAGAGTGGTTAATGTCTTTATTTGGGGAAAACGAAGAGTGAACCCCCCCCCAACAGATTAGTCAATTTGCTTTGTCTTAATTTCAGTAATTTTGGTGCAGAGTCCGTGACTTCACCTCACATAGTGAAGTATTGATCAACCAGACGGGTTTGTTTTAATGGTCGTGAGCAACCCAAACTAAGTCACTCGTGCCAATTCCTTAATCTTTAATGAATTTTGCTTGAATTCGCATAAGGTGCCCTGCAACACTCATGACTGCTGGTGTGTACATACTAAACCCTGAACATTTCATATACAGATAAAAGGGTTAAATTTAGAACTCAAAAGGATTTGTTGACTTTTCCCTCTGGAAGAACCTTGAGGTTCTTTGTAGAATGCTGTAATAAACTTTCCCTTTATAGAAGGCTTTAAGCCAGGGGTGTCAAACTCATTTTCACTAAGGGCCACATCACCAAATTTCTAAGTTCATTCATTATTCATGGGTTGATGTAAACCACTTTATTAAATTGTGTTTTTCATATTTTTTGTATTACTTTTATAGTTTATATTTAATTTCTTTGTTATTTATTTCAAGGACCCTTCTGTAAAATCACTCTGTGACATTGGCATCCTCAATAAATATTTTTTAAAAAAGTCATCGAGGGCTAAATAATCACTGAACATCCATTTAAAAAGAGCAAGCATGAAATCTGCATGGCAAAATGATTAGTTTATTCAAGAGGTTTTGAACACTTTCATTGGGAATCAGTAAAACAACTACTAGGCTAATTTCCCATTCCATTCATTTGATTTCATTTCAGTACATGAACAACTTTTTGTTTGATAGCTTTCAGCATCGAAACATAAGAAAATGAGTACTTGCTTCCTCCTCCATCTTGTCCTGTTTTGGGCTAGCCTCTCAAGTGTGTTCCAGGTGTGGCCCCAGCTCTTCATCACAGCCTCAACATCACGCCTCCAGGTGTTTTTGGGGCGTCCTCTTTTCTGCTTGCCCTGGGGATTCCATTTTAAAGCTTACCTTGTAACACTGCCTGAATGTTTCCTTAAGGTGTGGCCAATCCATCTCCATTTACACCAACTGATTTATATTTGAATGGGTTCCTGACTTGATCGTTCCCAAAGATCTTCGTTGGTTACTCTGTCTGTCCATCTTATCTTCAAAATTTTTCTCAAACGGTTGTTAATAAAAATGAGTGCAGTCAATAATTTACATTGAATATGTCAATAGGCTATAAACTTGCCCGTCACCACCAATGTGGCAGTAAAAACTTAACAATTTGGTTTCAATAGGGACATCTGTAAAATTCAACTTCCATACATTTCCCATTCATTCAATCCCGATAGATTCAAGTATATTCCAGTTTGTTTTGTTTGATGTTTTTAACATGTAACATACAGTAGAATTATTAACATTAATGAAAATAAGTGCAGTCAACAATTTACTTTCAATATATGAACCTGCCTGTCCTCACCATTCAAAAACTATGTGGCAGTAAAACGCGCGCGCATCTCTGTATTATCTAGAGACCCGTCTTTTCAACGGCCAATACTAGAAGTTGACGGGTAATTTTCTGCAACGACGGCCTTCAAAATTCACATTAGAGAAAATTATGATGAAACAAAAACAAGCAATGTTAGTTGCACTGGGAGATCAAAATAAAATGCCAGTAGACAAGTGGGGACCCCAAACAACACAATAAATCTGCATCCCACATGTGTGTCTCTCTGGTACAATGTTTGCTCTCCCTTATTTCTGAAGTGGGACGTGATTTGCTGCTCCAAACCAATAGCACGCTCCCATTGGCCAGCATGCTGCACGACAACCAACCATAGTCCTTGCTTCAAACTACAGCCAGGTTGCAACAGAATAAAGGTTGGCCTCCGCAACCAACTTAGCATCTGTAAACTGGACCGCCTTATTCGTCTAAGTTACACCAAGACAGCCACTGAAGACTTCCCATTTGAGGAAGTCGCAGAACTTTTCATGCAACCTCATCTGAGGCATGTGTGAAATCTCTAACCAGAGATGTCCAGAAGCGCAGGCAACCGGTGGTTTTCTCCGGCTACTCGAGCCCAGAAAAAAAATTAAATAAAATAAAAGCTTGCCTTTCAACGTTCAAATGATTATCACCTCCACTGCCTATAATTTGCTGCAAATCCAATTATTTCACTACAAAATTGTTTTCGATTCGGGTCATGACTGGAAACGACACCATATTTGTTGATTGATTCTCACCCTCTGAGTGGCTGACTGGAGCACGCTGTAGCATATGTAGTTATGTTACAGAGCCAGGCAGCATACTACAGAGGGAAACTGAGAAAGCCAAGCACACATATCTGGAGAGAAATTTCATACTTATTTTGCAAGTATTTTACAGGGAAATGGTTAATAATTTATTAGCGGAGAGTGCACCAGAAAGCAAATGAATTTCAAACATCTCTGGGGGGCTTGCCCACAGACGCCCCCCAGCATTAGCCGCCTACTACTTTTTTTAGCTGGTTACTTCAGATTTTTTGAAGAACCCTGTTTAATGTTTACATACGCTCAATATGTACATATAAAAGGTGAGCTTCTGTGGTTGAAAGAGCCATTACCAATTTACCGTACCATGCTAATCAGGACTGAGCATTGTAAAATTAGGTACAAAGGCTACGTGCTATAAAATGGCATAAAATAAAGAATTTTCTTGAAATAATTTGAGCTGACTGATTCCTTTTTCAGAAATTCACGACCTAAAACCACCTTATTTTAAGAGCTTCTCCCAACTGCTTTATCATGCTAAGATTGCACCAGAGGGCCCCAAATTTGCTTCAATATTTCAATTTTTCCCAGGACAGCATGCCCCCCCCAGCAGTTCCTCATTGAGCCATCAGACACCCTTCTCTCAATTTCTAGATAATACCCTAGGGTGTGTGGGAGTGAGTGAGTGAGTGAGTGGGAGAGAGAGAGAGAGAGAGAGAGAGAGAGAGAGAGAGAGAGAGTGTGTGTGTGAGTGAGAGAGACACAGTTTCAGTGAACAGAGCTGTGAGCAAACTAAAACTGGCTTACTCTTAACTTCCCAAAACAAGTGGCTTTTGTCCACTTTTCCTGAAAGCTTCAACTCCATCAACTTTCCTTTTCTTTGACAGCATCTTGACACTTGACAACAAGAAGCTAATTCGCGATCTTTTTAGTCATCAACGACTAGCTGTTTACTGTACTTGAAATAGGTCGTCACCACCTAGTGGATGGATGACAAATTGTGTTTCATGGTAATGGTTGACGCAAAGAATGGAGATTTGACACCCCTGCTTTAAGTATAAACCCTTCAGAAAGTAAGAACCATTAACTATCCAATGAACTCTTGAAAAACCCATTCTAATCTAAGCTGTCAGGAAGCAGTAAGAGAAACATAAGCACTCAATCAGCATTTATTATTCTACTATTCCAAAATAACTAACTAAGCATCCAGAAATCCATCAATTTACACACAACCTATGAACTCATTGTCCATACTGCAGTGTAGTAATAATGACATTAGATATCGATTCGGAATAATAAGCTGGAGATTGCACCAAAGGCACTGGCTAATATTTTGATCTGTAGTGAAAAAAAGACAAAGAGGTTCCCATTCCTGTCATGCATTACTGCTGTGAATATATGTTTTGTTGTTTTATTTAGTAACTGACCAGTAAACATAGCTTTGGGGACTGAATGTAAGTGTCAGGGGTAACATTTATTCATGAATAAATTTTTATACATTTTATATGTTTTTATAACTGTCTCTTTCATAAGATTTTTTTTCTACAGCTATTCATTATTAGTATTTAAAATCACTATGTTTCAGAGAGCTAAAACTACAACTCTGTCCAACAGGACTATAACAATTAAAATACAAAAAATCAAAAGTAATAAATACTCAACATTTTAAATAGCATTGTGATTTCAAATTAATATCGAACCTATATTGCTGAAAAATAAGAACATGTTTTTAAAACATCCTGAACTTTACTTGTAACCAAGTCCTCCAGTTGGCTTCTATTGTAAAAACATGGGGACATCTGAAAGGAACAAGGTCTGTAGTCCTCTACGTACACTCTGCAATTCTTCCTCATGCTACAAAGAGAGCAAAGCATTTTAGTTTGAAAAGAATAAATACTATGTTTTTAACGAACAGAAATTCTGAAGTAATACTTTCACCCACCATCTGCCTGAATAAGTGATCCTGAACAGATTTCATGTCTTTCTTCATCAAATGCATCTGAAAATACATTGAAAAATGGAAGTCTTACTTTTAGGTTCTCAATGGATAGTGTATTACTCCTCAAAGTGTTAAATACGCACCTGTGAAAAAAAGATCTGCTCCTCATAGTCCAAGTTTCGGCATACATTTGTTTCAATTGTGCTTTTTAAATGATTGAGCCTGAGGAAAAAGTCAGTGTGGTAAAATGAACAAAGGTAAAGTCTGTAAATACCGTGGGGAAAAAAAAAGCTAATTCAACTAACTTCAAGTTAATTTAATGTGCTGCTGCTACATGATTGGCATACAGATTACTGCATGAATGTGCAATTGTACAGGTGTTCATAATAAAGTGGACATGGGTGTATATTACTAATATGTTTTAAATTAATACTGCAATTACTAAATCAAGGCATCATTATTAGTGTGAGCTGCATATACAGGCCACCTAATACGAGGCTAACATTTGGAGTTGATGTTGCCAGAGATATAAATGTGAAATAAGGAAATAACTGTCACTCTGTCATTAACTGTCACTCTGGCTTATTCAGTTTGAAAAGGATACTCCCATCAGGGCAGCACTCTGCAAAACATAACTTGCTCTGTGGACCTTTATGAAAGTTTTCTATCTTAATGTTTTGTAAATATTAAAAAAGATTCATTATTATTTTTGCATGAGCTAGGGGGCCACAGCTCATAAACGCATTTGTAAATTGTAGGCCATTTTGTACAGAAATATAATAAAAATGTGGTTTTATTTAGGAGGTAAAAAAGTAGTTAGGTAAGGTAATTGGACCAAACCACACGACAGGATTCCCCCCCACACCTTCTATTCGTAATTTAATGTTGTTGTCGCCCTTTTCCCATGACACATGAATTAAAGGAGCATGACATATGAATTAAAAAATCTTTCATTTGTGCGACCATCACAATGAATATTAAAGCCCAGTTGTAAAATTTTAAGTGAATTATATAAAAGCCGGCAGCATGATGTCGCCACCTCACAGCTCCAAGGTCCTTGGGTTGATGCTGGGCTCTTTTTGCTGTCTTTGTGCAGTTCCTGTACATGTTCTCCCCATGTCCTCAGGGTTGTCTGGTTTTCTCCCACCGTGCAAAAACATGCCAGTAGGTGGACTGGCTCAGATAAATCATGTGAATGATTGTGTGAATGTGTGTGCATGGTGCCCTATGATGGACTGATGTCCCATCCAGGATGTATTCTCACCTCATACCCAGTGTTCCTAGGATAGGCATTATTACATGAATAATTACCACTGATTTAACACGTCTCACCTTTGGGTTCCTCTTTCCAGGTAAGTATGGAAAGCTAGGGCTTGCTTCTTCCAGTAAGCCTTTAAAATAGTCAAACAGAAATATATTAGACATAACTCTGAACAGAAGGAAACTTGTATATAAAACACACAACCTTTAGATATAAATCTGACAAAATATTAGCTTTAAAATATTATTTTACATTATATTTGTGTGTGTGTGTGTGTGTGTGTGTGTGTACAGTCAGCTCTGCTTCCATGTTCCGCAGAGACGAGTCATCTTGTTCCAAATTTTTTATTTCATCCATTAGAACTTGTTTAACTGTCTCCAACCTCTGAGACCTGCATGAAAGTTTACAAGGAAAATGCCTGTGTTTGGAAGACCCAGCCACCAAAAATAAGATATTTGTGACCTTGAAGCTCTCAGGTCTGACCTGTACTGTTGCACTTTCATGGTTATAGTTGAAACGTGTTGCTTGCAGGTCTTTAGGGACTGCTTGGTGAAAAGATCCATTCTCCTTGAGCGGTTCTGAGATACAGGCAATATTGTAACACGCAATCAGTGCATGTACGGTATTTCCTGACTCTCTTAAAAATTTGTCTTATGATGATAATGAACAATTATTTACCGAAGGCGAAGTGAATATCGGTGAATAATAACTGAGACGAAGTCAAGGCTATTATTCACCGATATTCACTGAGCCTGAGGCAGATAATTGTTTTAGTATACAGTGGTGCTTGAAAGTTTGTGAACCCTTTAGAATTTTCTATATTTCTGCATAAATATGACCTAAAACATCA
>JAOANJ010000005.1:32526835-32537453 GCA_026413345.1 Ariopsis seemanni | reverse complement strand
TGAGCTGTAGGTTTTACTGAGCATCTTACAGAACCAGCCACAGTTCTTCTGGACACTGACTGTCACACTCGCTTCTTAATTTTGCAGCAAAACCCAGTTGTCTTCATTATGTTTTCTTTTTTTAATCTGAAACGTGGTCTCTTATGGAATATGCTGCTCAGATACAAATTTTTTTTTTCTGTAACATTTAATTTTGTGCTGGAAAATGAACGTTTGGAACTCTAACATGTTTTTGTACTGACTTGATAATGTAGAAGTCATTAAATAGAAATCTATAAAGTTTGTATGAAAAAGTATATCGGGTGCCTAAGACTTTTGCACAGTTGTGTTTGTGAGATATATAAAATAATTTAGCCTTCCATTTAAGGATAGAATGTAGAGAATGTACATGACTTGATATTCATGGGTTAATGGATTTTTTTTTTATTGATCTTGAATCTTAAGAATATTAGAATATCATATTCTCCCAAATCTTGATTCGAATACCAGACCCCAAACAAAAGACTATGGTTTTGCTTCATGCTACAAGTTTTTTTCAAGCATAGATGTTTGTCATCGGAAAATCAGAAACCGAATTCCGATCTTCAATGCCTGCTGCTTCTCATCAAATCAATTAATTTGAGTATTACAAAGTAAGAGATACCAAAAAGTCCTGCACTGGCACTCGCTGTGTTGGGTGACTTTGGAAATGTATAGCACAGATAACTGCCATTCATTCTTTCAGCAGCTTGATCTTCAGGTGCTCCTGCACCATTGCCATGCAAGTTCAGCTGTTTTACTAACTTCCGAGAGGACTTCGATGTAAATTGCTTTCCACGCTACTTTTATAAGATTTCCCACAGGTGTCACCTTGTCCATCTTTCAAATGGTTCCCACTCTAAGTGAAAGCGACATTTGTAGTCACGCAGCCAGCTAACTAATCAATAAAGAAATTGTTGGCCAGCGTTTTTAAATTATTGATGATTTCTGTGCCATGAAGTAATTGAGGCAACCCGACAAGGCATTTTTATTTATTTATTTTTATTATTGAGAGCAAGAAAGGAGGAGAAGTGAGGAAATGTGTTTCAGAGGGAATTGTGGCACTGGTAAGCAGATGTGCCTGATCCAATCAAACGTTTCTGCTAATGGCTACCATGGTAACCAGCCAATCAGCCAATGACACGAACTCGTTCACTGATACCAGTCAGCGATTCTAAGTCCAAGCCAATCCAAGCTCAGGATAAAAATTGAGCAGCAGTTAATGAGATACTGGTGTTTACAGACTTGCATAGAGAGAGTGTGTATGTGCGTGCACGCACATTTGTGTGGCTTTGTTTCTGGGGGGGGAAAAAAAAAAAGCACGGTGTAAGAGCATGTGCCATAAGATTTATTTTTTCCACATGTTATCAGGTCTCTAGTCGGGTAAGTGCAGAGCCAATTAACACCTGCTAACAAGAAGTCAGCATTTAATCATCGTGTGTGTATTTATGTGTTACAATTACACAGGAAGTGCGTCTGTTCCCCTCGGCCATCTTTCATCACCACATTCACGTCATCTTTATTTCTCTTTTGCTCACTTCTGATAAAACACTTTGCGTGTTGAGATTCTGTCTCACTCTACACCTCACCTCCGCTATTCATGTACATTTTCCGTCCTCATCTCTCTCTCTCGCGCGCTCTGTATCAGTGTTTCTCATATATATTCGGAGTGCAGTGCTTTTTAAGCAGGGCGATAAAAGCCCTTGAGCACTAAACAAAATGCAGCTGTCAGTTCTGAGAGAAAGCAGCTGTTTCTGTGCAGCGTCCCAAAATGCACCAGAGAACAGCAGCTCCGCAGAACGCCAGAGGAAGCAAAATGCTTTACGTTCGCAGAAGCATGAAGTGCTGCTGCTCTTGATGTCTGCGTTCACACAGAATTGAATTTGTATCCAAGGCCACATGTATCATTAATATCATCCTGTGCCTGGTTCTCTGATGGTTATACTGACTTTTCTTTCTCATTAACATGCTGATTTTTCCCACCCCTGCAGTGGACGGAGCCATCCATCGTGGAGCAGGTCCTCTCCTGAGGAAGGAATGTTCCACTCTGGGAGGGTGTGAAACCGGAGAGGCCAAGATAACTGGAGCATACGGCCTACCAGCCAAATGTGAGTCACTTCTGTTTACGCACAGTTAACTCCAAAATTATTAGCACCTTCTGTGCACGTGAGCAAAAACGAATAACCTGTGCACTATGTGATATTTTCCATGCACAGATTTCTTCTTTTTTTTTTTAAATAGTACTTTTTTTCTGCGTTACTAGTTTATATTTACTGAAGTCTCTGTTAGAGAGAAAAACAATATTAAGCCTTTTTAACAAATGTCCAATAAGGTGGAGACACTTGTAGAAGGATATCGGTGTATTCCTCCAAAAATATTTCAAGCACATTTGCATTCAGAGGTTTGTGAATGCGAATGTGATCTTCAACCCAGATCACAGTGTTTCAGCAGTGTACAAATCCAGAAACAGTTATCATCACAAAATGCGTGTTCCCAAAACTATTTATGTGTCGATTTGGATGCAAGTTGGCCGTCATCATCTTGCTGAAAGATACACCTACGAGCAGGTATTAACCTTATGGCAAAGGCAGCCATGATTTGGGCTTAAAAAAAAATTTGAGGTGCTGATCATTTTGCTATGTATATGTTTTTGAGAGAAAAATGCTGTTTTGTAAAAAGGAAGCTCATATGAATTTTGGTTTTTGTTTTTTTGAGAGGAAAGGTATGCAGGGTGGAAAAAAAAACGTAATTGTCATTTTTAATACTACTTTTGAAGGGTGCCAATAAATCTAGACTTGACTGTAGTTGACTCTGGAGATCACATGGGATTTTTTTTTTGTTGTTGTACCGTACGACAGTCTTAATGTACCTGAACATAAACGCAGCACTAATCTGAATCCAGATGGAAAACCTCATATACATGTTGTACGGTAGGTCAGGAGGAATTTTTTTTTTTTAACCTAGGTTAGAATTTTTAACCCAGTTCATCATTTGCTACTTGTATTACGGAGACTTACTATATATCGGGTTAGGATTTGGGAAGACTTTGTATTTTAAACTGCTTGATAAGACTGGACTCATTAATAAATTCAAAATATATATCACTTTTTCCATTGCAGTTGTTGCTGGTCTAGTGGTTAAAGTGTTGGGTTAAGAATCAGAAGGTTCTGGGTTTGAATGCTGGTTAAGTATGAAGAAAGATTTATTATTATTATTATTTTAAATGCTAATTAGGTAGCTAGGAATAGGTCGATAGACAGACGAGGAAATGCTAAGTAGGTGTAGGCAGAGAGGAAGTGGATGGAAGAAAGAGAGACAGAAGAAGTGATGGGAAATCCCTTTAAAGAATCGTTATGATCTTTAGGAAATTGAGGTTAAAAATTTTGGTATCGGGTTATTTAGCACAAAAGTATTTTAGCACAACTCTGTTCTTTAGCACAACTCTGGATTATGGTCGCAATAATAAATAAATAAATAAATAAATAAATACTCACCTTGATATAGGAAGGGGTTTATTATGATTGCTCAGGGACTGGAAGCCGGAATTTCTGCTGCTGTGCATGTTAAGGATCAGTTGTTGATCCCTGAAACGTGGACTGAAAATCCAATTCATTGATGTCTTTAGATATTTGTATTTAAGCCATAACAAACCTTGAATTGTGAACACCTTCAAAGATAGCTTCAGTCACTTCGGATCAAGTCACAAATTCAACTGACTGTCAATAATTACGCGTTTGCCGAATTAATTAACTGGGGGGATTATGTCTCTTGGCCTGCTTGACAACATGTTTTGCCGACTAAGAGCGGAATCTATTCCTAAAAACTTACTCAAATTATTAAAAGTCCATTTGATATCACATATTACTCTTTTCAGATCAAACATGGGAGTTTCAAGATGGTGGCGTGGGGAAAGACAATCGCTCATTTTCAATCGGAATCTCGGCAACTTTCATAAAAAATACATCAAACATCTTTAAACATGATCAGTAAGTATTCATAATAAAGTTTACATATTCTTGGATCTTGTGCTAAAGACTTTAGATTTGTGCTAAAAGACTTTAGAACTTGTGCTAAAAGACCTTGGATTTGTGCTAAAAGACTTTAGAACTTGTGCTAAAATACTTTAGATTTGTGCCAAAAGACTTTATATTTGTGCTAAAAAGGACTTTGGATTTGTGCTAAAATACTATATTTGTGCTAAAAGACATTATATTTGTGCTAAAAAGGACTTTGGATTTGTGCTAAAAGACTTTAGATTTGTGCCAAAAGGCATTGGATTTGTGCTAAAAGACTTTATATTTGTGCTAAAAAGGACTTTGGAGTTGTGCTAAAAGGCTTTAGATTTGTGCTAAAAGACTTTAGAACTTGTGCTAAAATACTTTAGATTTGTACTAAAAGACCTTGGATTTATGCTTAAAGACTTTGGATTTGGGCTAAAATACTTTAGATTTGTGCTAAAAGACTAGATTTGGGCTAAAAAGGACTTTGGAGTTGTGCTAAAAGACCTTGGATTTGTGCTAAAAGACCTTGGATTTGTGCCAAAAAACTAGATTTGTGCTAAAAAGGACTTTAGAACTTGTGATAAAAGACTAGATTTGTACTAAAAGACTTTAAATTTGTGCTTAAAAAAAAAAAAACCTTGGATTTGTGCTAAAAGACTTATATTTGTGTTTGAAAGACTTGTGACAAAAGACTTGTGCTAAATAGCCATAAACCGATTAGGGAGGGTTGCATCAGGAAAGGCATCTGGGGTAAAAACCTATGCCAAATCAAATACATGGAACAGATCTGCTGTGGCAACTCCAAACGGGAGCAGCTGAAAGAAGAAGTGGTGTTATTAGATTCAGTTTAAAAAAAAAAAATCACAAATAATCTTCTGTTAACTACAGATAATATTATATGAATGCCCAAAATGAAACCTTTGAAAGAAAGGTGGGGCTTAGCCCTGCTAGCCCATTGATACGTACTCAGCTATCCAACAACTTGATGAAAGTCTGATAGCATGAGGAACAAGCTAACAAAGTCATCTTTATATACAAGATCACAAGGTAAATGAACATTTTTATATCATTTTGGTGCAATTTCCGGTTTCTTATGTTTGAAGTGTCTGTTAGAGGCAGACTTTTAATTCAATAATTTTGTTAAACAATAAGAAGAAAAGCTAAGCATTGTTTTTTCATTTAGGAACACCACAAGTTTATCTTTACTACAGGTTAACTCGTGAGAATTACGCAAGTGAAAAGTATTATATACTGTGTACACAATAACAACTTACATTACACACAACACTTCTACAAGATTGTGTCCTTATACACAGAAATATTAACACGTTTGTGTATAAAATACATATTATTCTATTCAAAATCAAATATTTTCATTGATTTTATTCCACATAAGGTTAAAGCCCATGAGATATTAGTGGCCATGTTTTCTGAAGCTTCTTTGTTGATAGGAACACTTGCTACTTTGTGTTTGGGCTTCCTGTAGATGCTCACATCAGATTTAATGAAATCCATCCATCCATTATCTGTAGCCGCTTATCCTGTACAGGGTTGGGGGCAAGCTGGAGCCTATCCCAGCTGACTATGGGCAAGAGGCAGGGTACACCCTGGACAAGTCACCAAGTCATCACAGGGCTAACACATAGACACGGACAACCATTCATGCTCATACCTATGGTCAGTTTAGAGCCACCAATTAGCCTAACCTGCATGTCTTTGGACTGTGGAGAAAACCCACGCAAACACGGGGAGAGCATGTAAACTCCACACAGAAAGGCCATCGTCAGCCGCTGGGCTCGAACCCAGGACTTTCTTATTGTGAGGCGACAGTGCTAACCACTACACCACCATGCTACCCAGCACCATCTGTGTATAAAATTGTGTTCAGTCTAACAAATTTTATTATTTAAAATCAATATACAAGGCAGTATATTAGGAGCTAATATAGTAACTAAGGTAGTGCCTAAATTTCTGTAAACACCACAAAACTAAATTGAATGAGATTGTCATGGTAGTGCAGAACTACACTACCCATCAGCCCCTGCATGTCACAAGAGACTGTCACATTCCACACTAATTGTCATCACCTCTGTCTCCTTACACCTTGTTCAGCACCCTATTTAGCTTTTATTGGCTGTGTGTTTCTTTGTCAAGGTTTTGTCATGTGCTACTCATGTTATCAGGTGGTTCTGGTCTGTTGTCTGGAGCCCATGGTCATGCTTATAGTCTTGTTTTCATGATGTTAGTTTAAAAAAAAAAAAAGCCAGCATTTGCATCAATCCTTCAATGATAACTAAAGGCATACTAACAATTTTATTTTATTGGGATGCTCAATAATGTCAATATCTAATTTATGTTGGCCATAAATTTGTCAAATTATGAATGTTAAGATGTAGATTTACATCTTTCTGAACTTGCACTATGCTTACAGAAATTCGTTGGCCCTTGTCCAGTCATTTGCTAGTTAGTTTAAGTTGAACTGGCATTATAGTGTTGATGTTAGCAAGCAGGTACTCATTGGATATTTGTAAAAGGCACCCGCCATCTACTGATATGCCCTGAGTAAAGTGCTAAATACTAACGTAACTCCACTGAGATAAAATATTTGTGCGCTTCAGGCTCAGTGGGCACATAATACTGCTTGCACAACATAATGCTTGTTGCAACATTATGAAGTAATGAAATGTTATTTCCTAATGAATGCTATTTAATCCATTTCATGCATTTTCATCATGTCTATATACTGTAGAACCTTGAATACTTTCCAAATTAAGGCATTCAAACATCAGCATGAAATCTGTAACTAAATCTCTGCTCAATGGGACACAAAACTAAATTAAACTAGAGCTAATGGTCTTTTTCTTAATTAACAAGTGAAACACAGTCAATGACCCGACAGCCAAGTAACACTTGTGAGAATTATTGTGTGGATGTATAATATTTATAAATGGGATCATATGTTTTATAAATGCAAGTAAGAGTGAAAATGCAAGCGCAAACAGAGTACTCACGGCTTGAGATCCTTGTCAATCAGAATGTCATATCCGTACAACTCAAAACAGTGCTTGTCATTAATAATGACCTTCTGCACACTCTGTAAGCTGCGAATAAAGATGTTGTCAATGTCTTTAAAAAGGGCTTCCACTGTCTCTCTGCCATGCTTTGCAGTCAAGTAACGTCGCAACTGTTGCATGTGCCATTTGCAACCCTGTAAGCAGGCAAAGTTACACTTATTTATATTATTTATAGTCAGTAGTGTACAATTAAATTTTCCTTTAAAAGAAATACATTACAAATAAAGAACAGTAAGATGATTTAAAATGTGTGATCCTCATTTACAGTATGTGTAACTCCCGTAACAAATGTAGAGGCAGATTTATAGACTACATTTTTCAGTATTTCCTTCTGTGATCATAAAAATGAAAATTAATCTAATTTTTGAAAAAAAAGAAGAATGAGACAGTTATAGTCATATAAGAATAGATTCAAGACTGTATAGACCATAGTCATATAAGGATAGATTCAATAATTCAAAAACAATCCTATTTAAAAAAAAAGAAAGAAAAAATGAATTAATTATTATTAAAAATACCATTTCATATACTTTGTCCCATTATGGTGGACATGTAAAATGACATAGTGGTAACATGGCAACATTGCATACCTTCTCAGGATCATAGTCCGGGGCCGTTTTCTGTATTGCCACATTCGTAAGATGGACATCTGATTGTAAATTAAAGTTAAAGTTGGCTCATTGGTGTATTTCATATATAAATTATATTTGGCAAATGTGCAAACTCAAAGCACAGAACAAGCACATACACTGATCATCAATACTGCTCAGGGAGAACCTGGTGTTGGAGAATCTGGCAAAACCATCTCGATACAGCCAAGCCTTGAGTGGGACATACTATAGAAATAGACCTCATAAGTTACTGTGTGAGTTTTCTTACCATTTTTACACATTTTCAGTGATGTCTCGGAAAAATACACATATAAATTGTCATATGGTGTAAATCAATTCTCCTCATCCAAGTCCAATCCCTGAAGCTCACTTACTGAAGTTACAAGAATGTAGACTCTGAGGTCAAATTTTCTGCCTGTGAATAAATATGAGCACTCATGAAAAAGCTTTGACAATGCAAATGAAGTAAAAACACAGAGAGGTCAACAGGCTGACAGACCATTTATGAGATAGGGCTTCTCAATATAACGCTGGGCAACGTAGCTCTCAACCTGAGCTTCATCTTTTTGTTCCTCAGAGCGGATTCCATCCTACAAAAAGTAATAGCATTATCAGTTTCTTGTTGTAGAATAAATGACTACTTTCCTTCCTTTCTCTTTGTTTAATTCAGTGAAACACAAACATCATTTATGGTTTGGCCACATCATTATTCCAGAAAATACATAAAAGTACATGAAGTTAATAGGTTCGGGCAGATATGCTATACCTTTCTCCATTCTATGATATCCTTTAGTTTCCGAAAAAGAAAAATTCCTTTCCCCTGCGAACGGGCCACCTGCATGGAATGATATTCCAATTTTAAAAAGAAATGCATACAGTACAGTTCATATATAATTAGACAATAACAAAATATTTAATGCGTTGATTCTGTATTCCAGCACAGCAGGATCTGAAATAAAATAATACATTTAAAGTGGATTTAAAGTGTAGACTGTCAGCTAGTTTCCACAAAAGACGGCAATGGCAAATGGTGTTCTATATAATTCAATGAAAAGCCAAAATAAAGTGCCCTAGTAAATTGTTGGGCAACCAAAAACCACCAGTAAGCACTTAAAATGCTCTGGATTGTGGCACTGTTATCTGGGAAAAGACCACTCGGATCAGGACAGAAATATTTCATTTTAAGATAAAAGTGATCAATCAGAATAACATGCACTGATTTGCAGTGAGTCTTCCTCTAAGGTACACTTGCCAAATTCAAGGCCCACGGGCTAAATATGGCCTGCTGTCTCAATTCATTTGGCTTGTGTGCCAAAATAAATGGCCCATTGTGCCTACTACTCAACATATTCATAATAATAATCTCCGGAATTCACATCTGACCTGCAGTGTAGTGCCTGCCTATCCACCACTGAACAACATGTGAAGGGCTTACATCTCACAGGGCTGAAACAGAGCTATATATACACATATGTTGCTCTAGCACTGTGTAATATTCACATTCAGTGGATTTAAAGTGACAGCTGGGATAGGCTCCAGCTTGCCTGCAACCCTGAACAGGATAAGTGGTTACGGATAATGGATGGATGGATGGATACCATCCCAACTTTTTCCAATTTGGGGTTGGACATTTTTCAGTGGATGGTTCTTCAGGATTTTCAGATGATGCATCTTCTTGTTGAAGGTCATGTGACTTGTGAGATATTCTAAATATTTCTTCAGGGTGAATATGGTCAGCTCTGTGCAGTTCATCTAAAAGCACATCTCCGCTGTGGATCTTTGCAGCTCCTTCAGTCTTGGATCTGAGGCAGTGAGGTGAGGAAATGACTCTCCAAACATTTCAACTAATTGGATGGCTTTATTGGTGAATTATGCCTCCAAAAAATAACTTTACAGCCGAGGAAGGCGAGGACATTAAAAAGTCACTCAACTTTCTGGCAGAGGAAGTTTCTGTTAAACAACAGAAAACCATCATGGACCTGGTAACGGAAGTGAAGTTGATAAGGCTGCAGAACGCCGAGAAGGACCGGCGTCTCGCCCACCTGGAAAGCAGAGTTGCTGAACTGGAACAGTACACCAGGATGAACGATGTCATCATCACTGGGATTCAGATTAAACCCCGGTCATATGCAAAACTGGTGATAAGGGAGGGAGAATCTGACGAACTGGGCAGCAACTCCGTGGAGCAACAAGTGTCGGCATTCCTACACTCAAAGGGAATCGATATTGATTGCAGCAATGTAGAGGCCTGCTACATTCTACCCAGGAGAGACAAGAAAAACACTGCCATCATCATGAGATCCATCAATCGGAAACATAAAGGTGCATTGCTGAAACAATGAAGGAAACTGAAAAGGTACAAATGTCTCCATCAATGAGCACCTGACAAAACGCAATGCTGACATCGCCAGAAAAACACGTCATCTGAAGAAATAAAATAAAATTCAATCTACATGGATCACCAACTGCAAAGTATTCATTAAGTTTTCATCAAGCTGAACGGTACATCGGGGGAGGCGAGAGTTCTGGTCATACGAAACATTGAGGACTTGGACAAATACTAGTGATGGCTATCGGGACTGTATGGTAATCAATACCGATGTGACGCTACACCAAACTCAACCATGACATACACCGAAATAACTCTTTCATTCATTACTCGGAACGCTACTCGGCTAACGCAAATGCTTGTTGATGATGAAAACCTGGAACTGAAACCACATGAATTCACTGACCATAAACTATTGGATGTAGATAATGACATAGACTCGGACCAGGGGCGGACTGGGACAAAAAATCGGCCCTGGCATTTTGGACCAGACCGGCCCACTACATTCGATAATGCAAACGTTTTCAGTCTTTTTGGTCTATTGAATGTGTTTACCAACTGTGCAACTTTAAAACCACGTACCTT
>JAOANJ010000005.1:32457698-32467731 GCA_026413345.1 Ariopsis seemanni | reverse complement strand
ACTTTTTTGAGATGTGTTGTTGTCATGAAATTTAAAATCACCTAATTTTTCTCTTTAAATGATACATTTTCTCAGTTGAAACATTTGATATGTCATCTATGTTCTATTCTGAATAAAATATGGAATTTTGAAACTTCCAAATTATTGCATTCCGTTTTTATTTACAATTTGTACTTTGTCCCAACTTTTTTGGAATCGGGGTTGTCCGTCACAGTTATATTGGACTTTATTGGACTCGAGATAACACACATACTCCAATTTCCATGATCACATTGCAAGTGCAATAATGAGGCATTATTTTAGAATACACAATTGTTTATACCGGTACTGTGAGGCACAGTGGTGCGGTAGTTAGCACAGTCGCCTCACAGCAAGAAGGTTCTGAGTTTGAACTTACCAGTCAACTGAGGCATTGCTATGTGGAGTTTGCATGTTCTCCCAGTGCCTGAACTGTCAGGAATAGGGGTACAGTAGGAATCCATTTTTGTCCCCCAAGATACAATCAACACTAATGTAACCCCTAAGGCTCATTATTAGACCTCAAGAAAACTATATGTACCTTTTTAGGGCCGAAAAGGTACATATATATTCTCAAGCAGTATATAAAGGGTACAAATAAGTTCTTTAGAGGGTACTGCCCCAGTGACAAGCCGTTGTACCACATAAAGGTACAATAATGTACTTTATTTTCTGAGAGTTTGCTTGGGCTTCCTTCGGGTGCTCTGGTTTCATCCCACAGTTCAAAAACGTGGATAAGTTAAACTGGCTGCACTAAATTGTCCATAGGTGTGAATGACTGTCTGTCTCTCTGTGTTAGCCCTATGATAGATTGATGACCTGTCCAGGGTGTACCGTGCCTCTCGCCTGAAGTCAGCTGGGATTGGCTCCAGCTCACCTGCAATGGATCAGTGGTATAAAAAATAAATGAAATGAAAGTGTATATACTATATTCTCTGTATTTTTGGGCCCATCAAGAACCACACGATTATCAAAATTGGTGAAATTACAATGAAGACATTACTTAGAAATGTGCTTTGGCATGCTGCTGTGATGTCAATGAATCTACTTGTAGAGCAGGATTTTTTTTCCTTAGCTATGTACAGTATTTTGAGGATTATTTTTTGATTATACCTACAGAAAAAAAACCATTGTGATTGACAAAGCAAAAAGAAAAAAAATATCTGATATATAAACTCTAATAGTCCTTGTGGTTCTGTAGAGGCAGGATATCTTTTACCTTAACACATGAAGGTTTGTGGAATACAGTACCTTCATTTCATCTGGATGATTGTCTTCATTAGTTATTAGCATTACTTTAATCACTGTATTAAGGATTCTGATCATATTTTAAGCTTCCTCTCACTATACATATTCACAACATATAACAATTATTAAAGCCCATATTCATAAAAACCTCCACACAGCTGAGATGATGATAAAGTAATTTATATTCCACACTTCTCTGGCATACAGCTACAAAACCAGTCATCATGTAAAGAGGCTGGACAGCAACTAGAATTAATCACTATGTACAGTATATCAGTGGGAAATTTAATGACGTGCAGGCCACTATTTTTCAGTGTGTATATTTCAACTGAATGTTTATACCCATCTGATATCGCATCAGATTTTTTTTTTGTAGCGGCTGTTGCCTTTACATGATTCTAGTAAAATGTTATGGAAATTTTTGATGATTCGCATATACCAAGTAATAACATACCGTGTATACAGTAGATTAAAAATCTCTGGTATGAGCGGTGGGTTTGAAAAAGATGTAAAAATTTTGCTACTGTCAGTTATTTTGTGTGAAGAAAATACTTTCAATTACACTGGTATCAAGTCTGAGCCAAAAGTCTGTGATTATTACGTATTTCACTATGGCCAGTTAAATGATTTTTTTCTTCTGTTTTTCAATGAGCACTTCTATTCTTTATAAACTGCAAAATGTCATGATTAAATCATTAGTCATATTTTGTGCACAACAGCTGTTCCTCAAAATGTCACAACATGCTCCCGAGATTTGAGACTATAAGCCAAGAAACAACACAATAACATGACTGAGACACTTTTTGAACATTATCTCATTGAACTACAGATAAGAATTTGTCATCGAGTCTGTAACACTTTTTAGTTCTTGTCTGTTATTAGATTTTCACTTTCTACGTGTGGCTTTCAGTATTGGTTTCTCTCATACTCCATGTAACAGTCACGGCAGTTATCACACCCGAGAGCTTAATTTATGGCAGCGCTTGTAATGGCATCAAAGAGAGAGTCTGTCTGTGAGAGATATGCACAGTGCCATTGGCGTAACTTTCTGTGAAACATTCACAGCATGGCTTTGCGCTAAGTGTTTTTCACTACACTGAGAATTAAGGAGTAAGTGCATATGTTTGCATGTCAGTAAATCAGCAGTGGTTCTGAAGGTGGAGAGAGCACACAGTTGTTTTTGTGATTAAGAGCAGTCTGAGGGAGGTTTGTGGAAGAGCGAAAATACTGTGTAGTACATGTGGGTGTAGAAAGCAATCAAAATATATGTTGGTGTTTGAACCACAGTTAAGTGAATTACACTTAAACATATGGTACATGCCAAATGAAAACCCTTGTCTTGCAAAATCAATAGGTTTATCCATCCAACTATCTATACCACTTATTTGTCGGGGTCGCCGGGGAAAGCCAGAGCCAATCCCAGCTGACTTCAGGCGAGAGGCAGGGTACACTCTGGGCAGGATGCCAATCTATCGCAAGGCTAACACAGAAAGACAATCAACCATTCACACCAGTGGGCAATTTAGAGTAGCCAGTTGACCTAATCCGCATTTAGACTGTGGAAGGAAAGTGGAGCACCTGGTGGAAACCCATGCAGGCACAGGGAGAACATGCAAACTACACACAGAAAGGACTCAGTTGGCCACAAAGCCAGAACCTTCTTGCTGTGAGGCAACAGCGCTAACTACTGCACCACCATGCTGCCCCAACAAGTTTAATTTCTTTTCTGTGGTTTCTGAACCTACTTGGCAAGTAGGACAAGTACAAACAAACAAAAAATCTAACAGAATAGGTTTAGGTTCCTACTAGTGTTGTAGTCAAGGCCACCTAAATCGACACCAAGTCATGACCGAGACCAGAATGTATCGAGAAGGACACAAGACCAGAACTTTGAAGGGTTCAGACCAAGTCAAGACCAAGATATTCAGTGCAGCTGCATGACCTTGAGAGTGATATTGCTTTTATACACCAGTTCTATAATCAAATTAATATTAAGTGACATTTTAGACAAAATATGGCGAAATGTTCTCTTTATTTTTACTCTGAGAGTGGAGCTAGATTCTTGAGAAGCCACACACACTTTATAGTCTGCTGGCTAGTTAGCTAGCTAGCTCACATTGATTTGTACGATCCCGTTAAAGGTGCTTCCAGTAAAATTGGTGTTCCTTCTTCTTTTTCATCTTCATCTGATGAGCTTTCATATTTTAAGTAAAAGTTATATTCTTGAAAAGTATCATTTGCCATGTCTGCTGATCATGTTACTAACACTACTGTAGTAGCTGTTTCAAATTAGGAAGTAGAGTTGTACCTGCCGAACACAGACAAATGGAGTAATACAAACAGTGAAACATCCCTGAGCTGTAATACTAAATATCAGTTCTCTTAAAACGCCAATTGAACAATCAAATTAGTGGACCATAACTAGCTAACAAAAAATAATGTATGCTGTCCAGCCCTCAATAGTTTGCAATTATGTCTGGATTACCTGAATATGATCCACAATGTAGAGCATTCTTGAAAATGTTCATTTACAATATTTTGTCAGTGATGGTGATGGCATTGTGTTGGTGTTGTGTGTGGGTATTACCATCACATCTTGGCATTTGGTGTGTCTCTGTTGTAGGACTGTAAGTACTCAGAATGTCAGAGAAGGGTTCCACTTCTGATGTGAAGAACGCCATGGAGGGAGACAGCAAAAGGACAAGAGATCAGGTAGGACCAGAAAGCAATGCAGTGGTGTCCAATGCAATATTACATGCTTTTCCTGACATTCAATGTAATATGATACAGCATACACACGCTCAGTCAAAAGTATGGACACATATATTTTAATGTATGTTTTTTTTCATGGTCTTAAAGACATTTCGATCAAAAGGCTTGTACTTGAGATTTCATGTTGAAACAAAGATAAATTATGACATTGATATATGGATTAATTTATAAGACAAGTATTCAAAATTATTATTGATGTTAAAATGCCCCTAAAACATAATTTCCATTGAAAGTTTAGGTAAAGTGGAATGTAATGTATGGGAATGTAATTCTAAGAGTAAATGGATGACTGTAGGGCATTTCCTTGGGAGCTAATAGACTTTTTTTAATGCTCTTACAAATAGAATGAAAGAAAGTTGTCCTCTGTTAAAAGGTACGTTCTCCATTGTAGTACTGATTGCACTTTATCCAGAATAGCCAGCTTACTTGGATCCCTGTGTTTGGTGGTGGTTGATAGTAATTCTGTAAATGACTATCCATTTTTAGATATGATGCTGTGATGCTGCAGCACTTGGAGTAAATTGTGCCATAAAAAGTGTGGTCACACTCTGATGTGACACATATACTTCTTTAACTGCTCTGTTTTTACATGGTAGTGCCAACATGACCCACCCTGTTTTCTGTGTAACTGTATCTACCTGCTGTTGCTGTTGTGAAAGTAGTGTGTCAGCAGACAAGGGCACTTAAAGGTACCTGGCTGCCTTAAATATCTAGTTTATGCATCTCCAGTGCTGCTTTTAGATTTTCTGTACTCTTTGTATCTCCAGTTATTGGCATTATCTCATTAAAGGTCAGGAGCTGCTGTGCCACTTTGTTAGAAATATGACCCATAGATACAAAACCAGCACGTCATGTACTTTGACAAACAACTCTCTCTCTCTCTCTCTCTCTCTCTCTCACTCATATTTGAACTGTAGGCAGCACACATTAATTTGCAGAGCTTCATCAGCCTCTACCTCTAATGAGGCTGCCAGTGACTCAACTGAAACATACTGCAGATCTCACCACTATATCCTTCTGCATCTGCTATTGCAGGCAGTATGTGTGTACATTTTTGCTCTTGAATGAAATCGGTACAATGTGGAATAGTCCAGTTACTCCCTGTGCTGGATGAATGACAAAATGTTTCAGGATCGATTTGTCAGCTATATAGGGTGGAGGTTCCAGCATTAGTTTTGCTAAGGCAGCCTTAATACCAACCTACAGCGTATTTGCTGCTGCTGCTCAATCGCACTCCTGCATTACATTCTGATTGTTCGAATGCGTTGATGGCAACCTAGCAGGAATCTGTGCTAGAGTGGGCTTCTTACTCAAATTCAGAGAATCAGAAACAACCAGTGAGAGGATTTGAGCAGCTAAACCTTCTGTTCCAATGCACCAAAGGTGCTGCTAGTTTTCTGTTCTTGCTGCAAAAAACATAGTGAAGGAGCTTCCTGTTTTTCTTCTTAGTAGGCTCTGAAACCATTCCTGTTCACTTCACTCTCTACTCCAACAACTCAACATCAAAGGAAGGTAATGAATAGTCAGCAGTAGTCCCATAGTGCCTGAGGCGTGTTTCACATGTTGTTCTTAACGTGATGCTGCAGTTGAGACAAATCTCTGTAAGTGCTTAAAGATGTGCAAAAAATTTGGGCCTTGCTTCTATCCATCATCCTCGTCCACCATGGAGTTGCTCAGAAAGATGAAAATGTGATGTAGCAGGGACCTTTTATAGACGATCCATATGGGGTTATAATAACAAGATGATACCTTTTGCTAGTTATACTGGGTGAGGAAGTGAACATATGAGAAGACTCCATTAGTTCCGAAGGAAACCATAGCGAGCTAAAACGTAAGAAAGTAGAACAACCAAACAATGTCTCAAGCTCCTAAATCCCAGGTGACTGATTGAAAGAACCTCAGAGTGTGTGCAGCGTTGCTTCTTCAAAGAATCTAGAGTATAAGAGCATTTTAACACAGCCTAATAACCCTTAGTATTTAATAGTGCTTTCATAGTGTCATTTTGTCTATTATTATTTTAATTGTGACCAATTAAGTTTTATGTTTAGATCCATTGATACTTTTCTGGGACAATTCTCAAACTATGTTAAAGGACTTTTCAAATGCTGTACTTCATATATACTGTATGGCAATTGATTGTACTGTATACAGTATGCGCTTTTGCATTTTTAGGATCACGACTCAAAGATGTCTGATGAACATCGAGATACAGATGACTCATCTGAGAAAACATCCAGCAGGATGTCCAGATCCCCACAGAAATCCTCCAAAAAACCAAAGACAGTGCCGGTGAAAGTCATGCTGTTGGATGGATCCGAATATGAAACTGGAGTGGAGGTATGTATGGCAGTTGCTGCCTTATGTGCCTTAGTGTGTGCCTGGCACAACTTTCACATTTTATTTTTTATACATGAAACCCACTACATTTAGGCTAAGGTCAATTGAAATCATTTGAAAGGGTTTTTTTTTTCTTCACAGACACATACATACAATATTGTATTACTTTTACTATTAGTGTGTGTTGCTTATCAAGCACAACAGTGATACTGGGTCTGTGGACCATGGATTCTTACTAGCGTACCTTTTACTACACCTTGTAATCTATAGTTAACCACTGTAATTCATTAATTTTTTTAATAACAGTTAGTCAGTTTGTGTTAATTATCCACTATACCAGAGATTCCCAAGCCTTTTGAGCAAACCAGTCCAAATGGACATGGTGAATGACCATAAGCCTTTACCACGCAAATTTTTTTTTTAAATTCCAGGTTTATAATATATACACTTTATAATGTCAATAACATATGTAGTCCATATATTAGGTAAGTAACTAAGAACAAAACGAATTTTCCTTACATTAACTGTCCAGTTTAGTGGGAAGTGTTGTGTTGTTATAGGAAAATATAGGGTGTGATATGGGCTGATGTGAAGCAGAGGAGCCTTATGTATACCTGACACATGATACTGTGTGCGCATGCAGAAGCAGCGGCAACGTGAGTGGCATTGTTCACACACTCGCTGCATATCTAATGTACATCTGCAAGGTTTAAAAGTGACATTCATGAGATGGCACCTCAGAGCCAACACATCAATGTCCATCAGGTTTCCAAGTTGAACTGTATACTTTCTTTTTCATGCACAGCAACTTTAAAACACACTGACAAGCTCTGTTTCTCTTCAAAGCTTTCCACTTCAGTCAGGATTATTGTCTTTTCAAATCAAAAACTCTGACCTTAGTGGACGTTCAAAGGTATTTACTAAACTAGGAAATTCAGAAGACTGGTATGCAAAATAGACCTTTCTGTAGGTTTGAACGCTATATTTAACTGTAGTAGGAAAAGCTGTTAGAGTTCATACTCAGTAATGGTCTTCGCACCATTGCAAATGCTATTTTGTGTAATTGCTGAATTACCCTAATACACTGTGTCAAGATAGTAAAAAGAATAAAATAACACGTACCCTATTAAGTTGAATGTGGCTTATCTGAATGTGACTCATAGTAGCATCTAAAATCCATCTTCGATGAGATTGTGAGTGTCTCTCACAACCCCCCCCCAATTTATTATTTTTATTTTTTTTAAATCACGGGACTCCTAGTTTAAGAACCCTGCACTAGACCCTAATCAGGAGATAGTTACTGACCATGGGTGTACTGCTAAGATGGATATGCTCTCCCCAGTGGTGACAGATGACTGTACATGTCATGTTCTCTGCTCTAGGCAATCATATGGGAGTTGGGCAGATTTTTATGGAGATAAATTTATGGATATCCCTACCCTGTCTGATCTCCAGGAAGCACATTCACTGGCTGTAAATTAGAGCAGTGCCAGCCTGTCTTGCTCTGGGATTTTCCCCTTCCTGATGTACTGTATTATATTGGCCAAATACTTAAATTGAAAAATTCCTAGCACTTATTCAGTGTTACACCTGCTGCATCATCTCACTAGAAAGACATAGTGACCATTCTAAAGGTCAAAGGGCACCTGTGCTCTCAACCGCTAACTAAGTAGGGGGTGAAAAATAGTAATTGTACCACATTAGTCTTGAAAAGGAAAATAAAATTATAGAGGTGTCAAATTAGCAGTCTGTGTGCAGCCAATTGTGAAAGTAGTGCTACTGTCTTTAAAAAGAACAAAGAAATAGGGGGCTCCGTGTGTGTGTGTGTGTGTGTGTGTATTGATATGCACAAGGTGTAGCAGCATCTCTTCTGACTTCACCGACAGAAGTAACTGAAGTAACAGCTCATTCATATTCTGATTACCCCTATTAGAATGTGCTGAATGCGTGTACAGTACTTGAAAGGACAAATTATTTTTCCCGGTAAAAAGATCCCCCACTGGTAATTGACTCCTCAGTCCAATTTGATTCTTGGGCTCACGTCATTAATACTAATGAACTACTGGTACATAATTAACTCTCTTCTGCTGCACAAAAAGAAGCCTGTAACTTTATGTCTACACACACGCACATGAAGTAGATATCAGGCACATTAAATTATTAAGGCCTGGAATAAACATAAGGGAAGGACTACATCAGGAGTTTCAGCAATTAATTCCATAAAATCACCACATTCCTCACATTTATGCCTAAAGACATGCTTGATATTTAGCATAAATATGAATGAATAAATATCATGTCGTGGACAAAAGTAGTAGTATACAGAGAACATTATACATGTTTAATCTGAAGTTCCATCTCATTTGTACTTGAGAGCGATAACCATGCTTTCTGATCAGACGGCCTACTCTATTCAGTAATCACCCTTGGCAACAAGTGTGCTCAAATCCCTTGTGTGGAATCTGCAGTGAAGCTCAAATTTCATTCACATGTCTGGATGGCTTCGAACAATTGGAAGTGTTCGGATTGACTGCTTTGATATGATTCTTTTAGCTAGTAATATTACATTTGTTCTTAAAGTCCACTTTAAATTACTTATGTGATCTCCTTTTGCTAACGAAAACATGACTGTCAAAGTTTTTGTACACTTGGAGCCCTGGGCATGACTCCCCAACCTCTCTGTATAAAACATCGGGTTATGGAACTCTTCGAGGTAGGGAGGAGGCACGCAGACACAAAAGGGAGAAAAGCCCTTCTCGTCACTTCTGTTTCCATGGAAACAGCTGCTTCTTCTCCCTGTTGCTGTGGGAACTGTGGTCCCTGGGCGGTGAATGCTTGGTCTTTGTAGAGTGGCACTTTGAAAGCCGGCATCTTAAGTACTTTGCTTCTGCCACCGCTTTTTGCAGTATAGCCTTGAGGTCATGACAACATTATAGTGCATAGCTATACTACTTGATATATTTTTCTGACTATGTATGTGTTTACTGTACAGCACCGCCCTGTTCGTCCAGCTGAATCCATCATTACAATAAGCAAAGCTTTATGCTCCTGAAATGCTCCTCAGATTTGAAAATGCTACACTGTTCTCAGTAGATAGAGCTACTGGAGTAGATACACTGTAGATACTGTATTTCTTACCATTTTTCTCCAAGGAAAATTGGCTGAATTGCTTACAAGGAAATAGACCAAGGTCCCAATTAATATCATATTACATGCATGACTAATAACTGCTAGAATTAATCTCTCTCTCTCTCTCTCTTTCTCTCTCTCTCTCTCTCTCTGTGTTTGTATTTGATGACAATATATATGCCAAGTATGTAACAACATTATGCTTATATACATACATACTGTGAAATATATGGGTTTTTGTGTGTGTGTGTTGTATGTTTGCCGGGGCAGAAATCCTGTAAAGGTCAAGTCTTGCTGGATCTGGTGTGTGAGCATCTGAACCTGTTGGAGAAGGACTACTTTGGCCTGACTTTCTGTGATGCTGACAGTCAAAAGGTTGGGCTTCATACACAATACCACAGGGCTAAATCCACAATCAGAAAAAAAAAATTACTGATATTTAACACAAGCATACCCATATGGAAAAGAAATAGAAGAAACTTATAAAAAATATATAACTTTCCATCACCTTCAGTTTATGTTTCATGTA